>WHPZ01580518.1:0-23339 GCA_016617965.1 Macrosiphum rosae
TTCTTATACAATGATATTGTATCATTGAATTCAAATTTAATAGCATCCATTATACAGTGACCTACTTGTAACCTACTGTACAGCAGAGCGACATCCACTTACCCACATATTTTTATTTAAATATAATATTCAATCTGTTTACAATAAAAAACAATAAGTAATAAGAATAACATAGAAAAATATGCAAACATGAATAACGTCAAGAGGAGACCGTTCATTATAACAGAACCTCGGAAAAACTCACATGTTAAACGTATATTATATTAAATTATAAATAAGAGAATTACTAAAAAAAAAAAGGGTTTTTATGGAAAATTATTATTAATTTTATGCCAATCCACTGCTGGTTTTATGTACCAATTTTTATATTTTTAAATTTCCGTGAACATAACAACAATTAATATTTTGTTGGTGTTTAGAATTATAAACTAGGTAACTTTATTTTATACGTATAACCTGTAATAGTATAATAGGTATTAAAATATAATTTATATTAATCTAAGATAATAATTAATACCTGAATATCTAACGTTGCTTTTAAATTAGTTTTTAGTGATTAGATTTAGCTTTATAGATCTATAATTTATTGTATTAATATCCCAATCTTACAGTTTTTAACTAATATTATCTTCTGGTTCGATATTTATTTTATGTAACGAAATTCTCTTTTATGAAATTGATTTACAAAAGTAAAAACCTAACAATATTAAGAGGATTCCATGCCCGCTTGCGTTGTCTCCGTCTTACAAATGTATAGCATAGCAAATTGTATGTTTTGGATAATTCATTTAACTCTGTTGTGTTGAATTTTAGAGTGAATTGACCTATAATCAAATTTAGTAGTAAGAATATTATTAAGTCGATTACGTAGGTTTATTTATTTATATTTTCATTTTAAAGCAAATCATGATCATTTTAAAATAGTAAATTACAACATACATGGGTCCCCTAAACAAATCATGTAGTAAAAATTAAAAAAAACATACATTTTTCTCCAAATATTTTATATTATAATGATTTGAAATACTGAAATACCTATGTAAAAAAAACATGTTTTAAAATCACATTATATGATACATTCACCGAGTAAAATAACGGTTTAGTGATAAACGAATCAGGCTGTATAACTAAGTTGTAGTACCTATCTACTTTTATATAATACTCCAAATTTTCGAAAAACACGTTGTCATTACTTCCGGATATTATAAAATAAATGTTATAGATATAGGCAACCCGAAGTCGTGAGGATTATTGGTCGTGTTTCGCCGTGAAAATCCACTTAGGTTGTGAACTTATACTTATTGTCATGTCGTTGGCAGCCACGTCTGCACGACTTCTCAACAATGGTGCGTCATTGCCGTATCGTATGTTTATTTTATTGTAACTCGGTTGTCCTCGTTAACTACGACAACGCCACAGAATTTAATATAAAAAACCTGCGGTGACATAATTTTAGTATAATAGCATTTATCATAGGGTTTAGGGAAAAATAATATAATGGTCGGCTAAATATAATCATAAATATAAATTATCGATTTGACTATCCACAAAACCGCTTGCTAAGAAAACAAAAATGTATCATAATAAATGGTAGGTACGTATTATAGTATAACATTAATATTCAATAGTACCTATGTACTATATGAACATTGAACGGATTACTATAATTACTTGTTAGACACTTCACTTTGAAGAAAACAAATCCTGATGGACAGATAAGTTCACGAACAAATATAGAAATCTACCAGTAAAAGTAGGAATAAGGTACATATTATAATACCTATTTATTTACCTACGTTAATTAATTTGAAAGTCAGTGGGTAGCTGTAATTCGAAATATAATGCATGTAATCGAGAGTAGTTTTTTTAATTGTAATATATGACTAATGTCCTCATTCAATCATTTATTGATTTAAAAAAAATAAAAGCTTTTAAAAATTCGAAAATAACTATCTTATACAGTTAATTTAAAGTACGGCATAATATTATAAAGTTTTATTGTTTTCATTTTTCTCACTTTAATAACTCATGTTAATCCAATAAGTAATAAAAAACTATACTATCATTGCTGATAATATTGTATGTAATATTTTTTATTTGTTTTATAATAGTGTTAAATATATCCACCATGAACTGATGAACTACTATGCATATGTCAGTCTTATAGGACCATGATTTTTGTAACAAAATTAGAGCTGTGATTAAGAAAATAATGAAATTAATTATTGACGAAATTAACGTGTCGCTGGGAATATCTCACGCATAAAAATAATTATAGCTCTAATTTTGTTGTACAGAATATTATGAGCCTATAAAACTGACTTGTTCAGTTGTGCATAGCAGGTCATGGCGTCGTGGTGGGATTATTGAACAATATTATAAAACGAATTTAAAATTTACATACAAATTAAACGAGTAGTGTTTTTTTTTTTATTATACCTAGTGGTTTATCATTAGTGAGAAAACCAAAAATACAATTTTACAAAATTTTTCTTTTTCTATAAATTATTATAAATAAATGACTACAAAATGGCTATTTTCATATTTTTAAAAAAAATTAAAAAATATTTTGAGCTGTTTTTTAGACTTTTTAAAGTAAAAGGAAGTTTAAGGCTATAGTCAAGTCAAATATTACATTTAAAAAATGCTCTACAATAGAATATCTGCATTATATTTCGAATTAGAGAAACCGACTTTCCAATTACTTATCACTATAGGAACTGTATAATATAATATTATATAGGACTTAGCTACTTAGGTAGGACAGTGAACTAAATCTATACAAATAGATGCTAAACTGTTGCACCCGTGCACCTTAAGTGAGATATTTGCAAAATGCTCACTGCACACAAAAATATTTTACTTCATGGTTTAATCTTTTGTTTAAGGAAAAAAAATAGTGAATGAAAATATTCATTATTAGTAAAAAATAAAGTCATCAATTATAAAAGTAGGTATTTCACTAATTCCAATCATGATATTTTTTGTTTTGAAAAAAGTTGCTTATTCCAGATAAACTCAATAATCACATCAACATACATAAATATGTGAAAGTTTGTTTTTACGATGAATTATTTAAAATCAAAAAAAGAGAAATAAATAATAATTCATTATTATAGGAAATTAATTTTAAATCTTTTGTTTCATCAAAATTTAAAACTACCTACCAAGACTAACAAAATACAAAACTGATATAATAATAATATTGGTAAATATTAATTTAATATAAATAACATTTTTAAGACTCCTAAGAAAAAAATGTTCAAAGGTACCTATATGAACATGTTTTACTGGTACAGTGGTACCTGAATTTTTTTTTTAAATTTTGGTTATAAAATGTTGGCCAAAACCCAAAAACCTGCACCACCCCTGATCTATACAATGTCATTACCAAAGTGGCCATGTCATCACCATTCGGTTATGATTTTGATCGGTCAGTGCCAAAAACGATCAAAGCAGGCCTCGTTTTAAAAACTAGAATTAGGAAAATCTTAAAAGTAAAAACCTTTTTCGATAAACAACCATCAGTCTGCAACTACACCCGGGAGTTTTCTTCGTCAAGTTTTGTATTTATTCATCTCACAAAACCCTCGACGCATCTCATAATTTTGAATATCCATATAAATAATATACCAACATATATTTTGTTATTTAATGTATACATACATATATTTTTTTTTTATTATTATATAATAATAAGATATTCCTGGCCTATGTCGTCTGTTTTTTTTTATACAACATTATTGGTGATTTAATTATTATACCTATTATGTTTCAATGTTGATCGTGAGCCAAGTTCACCGATCGCGGGTTTAGGACCTTTAATCTGCAGCTTAGAAAAATAAGGAATCTCAATAATAAATAAATAAATTATCATGCAAATTTATGCATGCGTGTCTAAATCCAACAACTATGAGAATTAGCTTAACAAATTATCTTAAGCCAAGGATAGAAAAAATCATTTCAGATCATAAACAACAAAAAAGCTATTAAGAATGATTATTAATATTTGAAGATATAGGTATGCATATATTTACGGTAAACGGTTATAAACGAGTTTAAACAGTTAAGAAAATACAATATCTTATGTTTCATTACCTATCCGTATTATTACGAAGTATTTATTTTCAATGGTAATCTATACATGTAGGTATATAAAATATATGCACAGGGGTCGCTAAAAAATAAAACATTCATCTGGCCATTGGGGTGCTTGTCACAGAAAAAGGTTGAGAAATGGTAATCTACACAATGAAAAAGTTGTCATCGCAATCCACGATCAATAGTCAGGTGTCTCTAAACACGTTAAACCGATGACATAGTACCTACAGAAAAAAATTACGCATGCCGAAAACATGCCAACAAAATGTTAGGTAATTAAGTTAAGGTAAAATTATTAAAAAATATAAACAAATCTGAGTAGCCGAGTTAAGTTAAATGCTTTTAGGAAAACATTAAAAGTTGAAAGTTTCTTTTTAAAATTACCCATCTTCGAATTTTGAACCGACTGAAAAACAGTTAATGATAGGTACCTATATTGAAATTTAGAGAAATGTGTTGTGTAATAAAATTGATAAATTACAAGAACCATTTATTAGACTTTATTACTTTAATAATGACATTTTTTTCAAAGTAGTGGTTAGCTTCATATAGACTCTTTCCCTTAGTAGTTGACCACTTGCACTAAATAATCACTCTACTTGATTCTACTGTGGTTTTGGATTTTATAAGGCAATAGTGTGGTGGTTCCCATAAATTCAATAAAAATAATATCTATTATTATTATAAAAATATATATATTTTTTTTTTAAATTAATTTCAATCACTGTAAATTAATTAAATGAACATATGTTATAATTATTTATAACTAAAAGTAACGAAGACAATGTTTGGTTAGTGGTGACTTAGTTTTTTTTTGAACATTTTAAATTTTTTAACTGCAGGTTATAACTACCTCGGGGTATCAACAATTCAAAAACAAATTTCATAATGCCCATAATATTGTGTAGGTACCTAACATTACTGACGTAGGTAAAGTCAATTTTCAGAATACTATATGAATGTCACTAACATTATGGAACCTATATATTGCTTGTCGAGGGGAAGAAGTGAAAATTAGAAAAAATACATGTCATAAAAAGAATTGGAAATTGTGTATTGTGCAGTAGGTACTCATCGTTTCGGTAATCTTTAACGGACCTAACCCGTAATTATTGTCAGTGTAAAAAATGATCACTCATCGCCGCAGCGCTTGACTTTAACATGAAAAATACAATCACAGTGCAGTGGAAACATTTAAATTTTCACTTTGTGTGGTGGCAACAGAACAATATAACACAATCCGCTCTCGGTAAAAACGTCATAAATAATTAACGCATACTTAAAATAATATATTCACGGGGTAAGCACCATAGGTGGGCGTACAATGTACATACATAATAATAATATAATATATAGTGACCGGATAATGCTTATGCAGCGTACGCCACGGAGTGGATTAAGCAAATTGATACCCATTGTGATTTAAATTTCAATAATTGTGTTTGCACTGGCATATTTTAATGTACATATATGATAGACGTGCATTTAATTGAATATAGGTACCTTAAACGTGAGTTAAACGTCTTAGTTCGAAACGGACCTATTAAAATGTTAAAAACGTGCCTATACCACGCGAGTTGTATACAATTAAATACGTCCTAGGCATTCGAACGATTAAAACAATACATTCTTATACATAGTATAATAATATAATAATACGCATTATAGCTACAGACCATAATAGACCCACCTACATCATATTATTATTATTATTATTATTGTAACAGTCATCTGAACATTTGTAAACACAGATGTACCATTCTGTCGCGCGCTGATTATGTTAATGTTTCACTCTCTAAACTAGACATTGGAGATTTAAACAAAAACTTTCGCGTTAAATATAACAGTTGGGTTCGCAGTATCGCGAATTATTTTGTCATCACAATATAATCTATTGAATTCATCGAATTTAACAATATAATTTATTGAATTTATTAAATTTAACAATACATTTATTTTGTATCAAGGGATTAACGATCTAATATAGACGTAATGGGAAAAGGGATTAAGTTATCAAGTCACCTATATCTGATTACCGATATTTTTCCCGTATAAAGGGCTTTCTTTTGTTTTTGTCGATTTTCATTTTGTTCTACAAAGGTACCTAATATTATTTATTGTACTCGTAATATTGTCTACTTTCTGTCGTGTGTCGTATCGTTGATAATGTCATCGACAGAAAAAGCATAAACAGAATAATCATTGACTTTGATATTTTAAAATTGAAATGCACATGAGTAGTGGTCCAGGGACTTATGGTGGGGTTGCTAGGGTGCTCTTGGCAATCGTTGACCTTTATTTTTGTATGGTAAGTAACTATATTATTGACGATGCGGTTTCGTAGAGTTCTACCAGACGTGGTTTCATCCACGACAAAAAAAATATCAATGAAACCAAACTATCTCAGTGAATAATTTTAGCGCATAAGTATTTTATTGTTAAAAATTGCCTACTATATAGGAGCTATATATTAGGTGGATATTATTGTCGTGTTGCCTACTGGAAAACTATTTAAATGTAAAAATAAATTAAATTAATACATTGTATAAGAAATGTATTACCTATTTTATAAATTATTTTAGATAGGTAGTTAAAGGTTCAACAATAAGTTTATGGTCGGTCAGGTTACAACGGTTTATCGAGAAAAGGTTAAATGTACATCAAGTTGTGAACCACTCAGGGAAATTATTTGTGTACCTATACGTTAACTAGAGTAAATACCCTACGTATAGAAAGCTTTAAAAAAAGAGCTTAAAACTATAAGATTAAGCTGATATCTCCGCGTTTGTGAGGTATATAAAGATATCTGTAACTACATCTAATAAATAAAATATAAAATATTGCGTTTGTCAACAGATTAATAAGATTAGACTCGTCACGACGTCGCGCGTCGTATTCGGCACGGTTTTTACTTTTTGTTTATGTTATGCTTAAAGATAATAAGAATGGTTTCTCTGTCAATTGTCACTAAAAATACTAACGGTTTTTAATAATGGATAATTCTTCGGATCACTTTTTTTTACGAGCGTAAATATTCTAATCCATTGACCTATATAATATTTATTATAAAGTATTTTTTACTCGTAAATTATTTTGCATTCTATTCAGATAGAGCCATAGAGCGATGACCATAACGGACCAACAGAGGTGGAGGGGGAGACGGTTAACTCCGAACTCTGTGCGTATAATACTAATTAGTAATTACTTATAATAATAATAATAATGTAGGTCTAATGTCCCAAAACAAAGCAATAAATGAAATCGTTCAATCTCTATAATACGAGTTTATAACTATCAGATGGAAATAGTCTTTACCTAAATAATTATATATTATGGCACATTTATGTTAAAATACTTATTAGTTATTATACGTCACATTATATCAGCAACGAAGAGGGTCGTATATAGATATTTGACATCCTGGTACAGCACTCATGTCGCTCCTATTTTATGGGGGCTCGACATATTTTATTTTATTTAAACCATGGCAAACATTTTTCGTATGTTTTAGAGAAAAATCTTGTCACTGTTTTATCCACGGGCAATCACATATTGTCTTCACATCCTATTTTTCCGTAACTGAAATAACAAACACAATGGTCAGCTGAACTCTACGCCTCTACAACATACATTAATACAATAACAACTTCAAGTTATAACTATAATATAGGCATAATTTATAAATATTATTGTAACTCAATGTTACAAATTAGAACGAGTAATCGAAAAAATTATCGATTAACGATATAAAAGATCACAAACATCATTGCTATGGAACATTATTGGAACGGGAACACAATTATCGTATTCTTCATAGAATAATAGTCGTCACAAAGCCGGGAAAATAATTTTAAAATAGATTTAGTCAGTCAATCAAATAATCAGCATGTTTTGTTTTTTATAATTTATCAAAACAATATGTTTTCTACTAGTCACTAGAAGTGTTTAATAAAAAACATAATGTTAACATAACATAATTATTATTTACTGAAGTTAAATTCTGGGACGACCACTTTATTGGAACACGGGGAGTATTTTCGACGCTGAACGTTTGTCAGTCTAAAAATACATTTATCTAAAAGCCAACTTTGTTGTACACTTACAATTTTGAGTACGAATAGACATAACATTTGGATACAAATATTAAAAGGTATTTCATAATATTTTACCTCAATCAGAGAACATTTGGGTAAACATATACAAGACACGTTTGGGTGCATCATCATATTATTATTATAATATTATGCACGATCTATAGTCTATTCAATATTGGTAATTGGTATACGTACCTAGGTACTAGCTACTACTACACTAACTTAATTTATTGATACTTTATCTCCAAACCAATTGATATCAGTTATATTATTTTGTTTATTATACGATTATCATCGTAGTGAACGCGACAACGGATATAATATAATACACGTACTTTAACTGTCATCGGCTATAATCTTTATAACACCTGCATCAATATACATGACTGTATAGTGTATATATATGACTATACAGATTTTTTTATTTATCCAATCACTCAGTTTCTCAGTTTGATTCGTTTTTTTTTTTTTAAACCGAATAGTACGAATCATGAATGTGAATGTTACCTACTGGCTATTGAAGTTTTTGAAAACCGTCGTGGTAAAAAATGGGTTATAATTTATAGTTTTAAATGTAATGAATTTAGAAAAATAAAGATAAAATCAAAATATTTTGATGTTCCTACTAAACGTAACTGTAACATAACAGTTATGTTGCATAAGATAACGTTGAATACATTAAAAAAATATATAAATAATTCAATCTTGACAATGATATTATAAGAAAATATTTATATGAAATCGTTCCACGTTTTGTTGGAAAAAAAAATTAATAATAATTAAGATATATAAATAAAAACTATTTTTGATTTTAGTAGATTTAGCATTTTTCTAATAATGTAATCGGAGCTGTAGCAATGTTCATTAGCGCTCCTGGCCATTTATCACATCTATAATTGATTAACCCCCTCCCCTCAAACACACACACACACACACACACACACATATATATAAAAGACTTATGCATTCGTTATTTTATTTTTAATAGTAAAATTATAATATTAATAAAAAAAAAATAGTAAACACTGCCAAACTTATTATAACCTTGTAAAATAATAACAAAAAAATCATTTTTTACATTTCAAAATTTCACTTTTTGGGATTTTTTGGTAGTACCTACCTATACAACTAAACTCTACTTTAGAAGGTTTATATTTTTTTTTATTAAGAGTATACTAGTATGTATACTATACACATGCGTTTGTTGTCAAATATTTGTCACAGAAAAAAAATCACCCCTCTTAGTTTTTCCAGGGTGGCGGTAGAGGCAATTGCCCACCATTCCAACCCTAAATGATAGGCCATGCTATGGGTACCTATACTTATTAGACTTAATAATAAAATAATATGAATCAAAATAATAATTCATTTTTGAAGAACACTTGTCGCTTACATTTTAAAATTGGTTAATACTGTCGTAATTATTATCATAGATAATTTTTTTCAAGAGTTTATACTTTACTCACGGTCTGCAACAAAACTGACAAAACTGTTACCATTATTAGTTATTATATTATGGCATAAACATAGGTTAGGTTAAAAAAATAAAGGGGTGAAAAATAGGAAGAACTAGGTTTGTGTATCGAACTGCCAACTGGAGTCAGTGTGAGGTAGGTAGGCATATGACAAGTTATGCGAAAAAATAAAGTTACTATAACATTATATTATTTTATATTACCTATTGGTATTATTTTATAATAACAATAATATTATAGTTATTGAAAAGAAAATTATTCTACACCGATATATTCTAGGCTGACCTGGCAGTTGGCACGTACAACTTGTATATCTTTAGGTGTATAGCCGTAGGTACTTCCTTGTCCCTTCTCGCAACAGTGACCGATGTCACTAAACGGCAGACCAATTAATGTAAATTGACTGAAACTTGGAACTATGGTCATTACTGTTTTTGTAAATGGGCCCTCGATGACTGTCTTGCAAAGCATTAAGAGGACGCTGTCCATGCATTTTTCGTCTCCGTCTTACACATGTACGACATCCCAATACATGTCTTTAAATAGTTTCAATAGTGTGCTGTTAGTTTTGACATTAGAGTGAATTTACCTATTATCAAACTAACAGCACAATATTGAAAATAGTGAATGAAAATTTGATATTATATGTCTCACGTGTGTAAGACGGAGACAACAAATTCATGGGTGTAAAACGTCCTCTTAAGTATATTACGCACCGGATATCGTTTAATAGCCTACCGGTTTAAACCCATTTTTATTAACATTTGTAACTTGTTGTATTAAATACCTAATATAATAAATGGTGTATTTCATATTTTATTATTCTTATTAATATGAAAGGGCTATTATTTTCACACTTTAAAGCAACCATGGCTTAAATAAGTTGAAAAGATCATCTGAGTGCGTATAAAGAATAAACTTATGTTTTTTTTTTAAATTATCATATTTTATTTAATTTATCAAACAATTAATACATTTTTACCTACCTATCTATACAGCTTAACTTATATCATACAAAATAGAAATTACACAGCTAGCTAAATGAAAAGCGAGGAACAAAAAAAATAGTCATATTTGTTTACATTATTTCTTGATGATCCGGCCACACGATAATAACCTCATAGTTTGTTTTTTTTCCCCTAAGTCTGTGGTGACAGTGGCGGCAGCTGCGCACGCATCAAAACAACACGGGGAAAGCCGCAATCGGTTGACGACCGCACGCGTCAAGTCACCTGTGCCGGTTCATCGGACGCGCACCATGAAACTCGCGGTGTGTACGTCCTCTGTCAATAGGACGTATAGGTACATCAACACTGACGCGTAGTGTTACAACTATAAACTGTCTTCTCTAGACGATTATCGTCCCGAAAAAATTGTATTCAACATTTTTTTTCAACAACTCATTAACATTCACAATATTATTCACAATATTATTCACATTTTATTATTATATAATAATATACATACGACGATCAACAGTGCGTCAGTGCCCTCCTCCCCCCACCACTCGTCTTTGTGAAAATCGTATTTCGTTTCATTTTTCAAATGAAAAACTATAGTTTTTTTTATTTAAAACGACTATACCTAGGTACTCTTTAACAAAGAGAGCGAGAAGTGTTTCTAAACATTATGATATCTATATTATTATGATATTACGTCGAATACAATATCCGAAAAAATTCATCAGATCTTGGAGAGTTAATATTTTAAATTATAAATTAGTTCATAAGTATACAAATAAACTATTGTTTCGTTCAAGTTAATGAAGTAATAGATTACGCTTTATATTAAGACTAACGATACTCACTATAATATATGGAAATAAAAACCTAGTTTTAAGATTTCAACTGATTCAATTATTGGTTAACTTATAAATAACTATTAACTTATAATAATATTAATATTAAAATAACATATTCGTTTATTATTTGTTCTTATATTAACCTTTTGGGTGGTGGTAAATTGCAATATGGTAAGCTCTGCTGATTTTTAAAATTAAAACTAGTAAACTCTCCCGATGGTAAACTCTAGCGGGTTAACATTATGTTTACCTGAAGGAAATATTATGTATAAACTCTTCTGAGTTGTTTTAAAATTGCGTAGGTATGTCACAAAAATGATAGACTTAACGAACACACCAACAAATTGACACCTTAAATTTTTTTTTAATGTTCATATAGTTGTATACTATTGTATGTTCATATAATTATAAAATTTAATTAAAATGTTAATTCAATTTGAAATTGATTAAAGTTATTATTTACTATACCTAATTTAAATAATTGACTTTTTTTAATGAAATTCAAATGTATATTAAATTCAAACAATTTGTATGTTAATATTATTATAAACATTAAATTATAATGTATAAAATGTATGAACGAAGTTATTACAGATTCGAGAGAGCTTCCATGTACCCTGCAGGTAGTACTGAAGTAAGCCCGGGAGAGTTTACCATTGGGAGATTTTACACTGTTTACAGGCCATTAAAACCTGGAGAGTTTATAATCGCCCAACCTTTTGCAGCTCATAAGGCCATAACAAATTGAATGTGTCAAACCTTTGATTTTTAGATTATTATAGGACAAAGATAAAAAACACAGCTCTAATTGATAATTATAAAAAAATATAGGAATAAGCTTTCAGATATAATATTCTAGTTGTCTAGGTATGAGACATAAATAATAAAAAATTGGCCTATGATAGGTACCTATAATAAATTCCAAATTAACCATATCACAATATCCATTAGGTACTTACAACGCGTTATACATCAACAACAAATCCTGATACTATCATAGATATATAATAGTGAACTTTAGAAGTTTCAAGTACTCACGAATAATATTATACAATCACAACAAAATAACTAAAATAGTTATTCTAGGTTTTTTATTATGTAATTTCATCCAAATTTGAACTTAAAATGACTATAAAAATCAACTGTGCTTATGTATTTTTTAGATTTTTTGGTAACAGAAGTAACTACTTACGTGGAATCTTGTTTTCAATTTTCGATCCTTAGATATAAAAGTTGAACATTTTATAAATTTTTAACTGCAAAATAATTATTAAATTTTAAATTTGATAAATTTTGTCAAAATTCGATCTTTAAATAAATGCTCATAAAAAAAATATTGTGCCTATGTATTTTTAATATTTTTCAACTGATATTATAACAATATATCAGGAGCCTTGTATTACATTTTTACACTTTTTAACCCAACAGATAAAACTTTATTCAAAATTATTTCAAAATTGTATAGTGTATAAGAAATTCTAATATAAATATTCAGTGAAATTTTCATGTATCTACAGTTATTCGTTTTTGAGTTACAACAAAATAAGGAAATCGCTACATGAGAAATCGAGTGAATATCTAATGTTGTAAAAATTCGAATTTCAAACTGTCATAAAAATTTAATTCGATTTTCTTATAGACATTTTTTTTTGATAAAGGTAGATAATCTTATATTACATTTTAAAATCTTAGATTTAAGAAGATAAATTTTTAAGAATTCTTAACTCAAAATAATTTGCAATGCACCAACGATATTCACTTTCTAATCGAACAAGGTACTGAAATTGAAAATAGAAGCATTACTTCTACTACTTACCGTGTACACAGCAGACACAAATAAAATAAAAAAAATTAAAAAAAGCACACATCATTGTAAAATCAGTACATTCACCTTTCCACTCAGAATCTAAAATAATTAGATATGAATAATAATTTGGACATACCAATTGCATGATATTTAAATAGATCATTGGCATTTGTAACATTATTTTACTATTGTTAACAATTATTATAGGTTATAATCTTTAATTAAATATCAACATCAAATCACATCAAATAGTTAAGTATGTATTTGTTTATTAAATAAAATCAAAAACATAAACGTAAATATATCGGTTAATATTAGGTAGTCATGTCATAATACATAACTAAAACAAACGTTTGGTAGTTATTTTTCTAAACTTATGTACTCAGTGTCTCAATTATATGGTTAGGTGTATATGAACTAAAACTTAAAAGCCAAACTACCTTCAAAGAAAAAGTTTAGATTCATTAAAAATATAATTCAAATTAACTCAGCGATAATTATTTCATACAATAGGGATTTTGAATTCGATTATTCTATAAAAATATTATGTAATATTGAAGATTAAAGAACGGAAAGAGTTGATTTTCTATGTTATTTTTACATTCTCATAACTCACTAAAAAATTAAAATACCGTAAAAAATCGACGAAAGAGCCCAGATAATTTTGTTATCTACCTAAAAGTTTGATAATAGGCCAATTCACTCTATTATCAAAACTCACAGCACCCTATTGAAACTAGAGAACGTAAATTTGCTATGTCGTACTCGTGTAGGACGGTGACGACACATGCGGGTGCGACGTCGTCATAATTTTCCCCGATCACCGATTTATTTAATATGCGAATATCATCAAACATTCTAAACATAATTTGTTTTGATAAAAATTAAAAACGAAAAAACTACACGTGGTGCATAGATAAAACCCCGAAAGTCCGAAACACAATATCGAAATAATTCCTGCTCACGACGCAACCGTTTCTCAGTCAAGCTGCAATGCCGCGTTTTGAATTCCTGACGTTTCCTCAACTATAATAATACTATCTAATAAAATATTATAATATAATATAATATTATTATAAATGACGTGGTGTTTTATACGTTTATAGGATATTGCCTACATCAGGTATAAATACACACACTGACGAAATCGATACATACAGCAAGAGTAGGTATATCTAATAAATTGACAGTGGCAAGTACCCATTTCCTATACATACCTATATATAATAATTCCTGACTCCCGTTTTCGAATATTATAATAATACATTTCATATGGCATATACCACGCAGATTTTTTGTAAAACTCGGCACCATTTGTCTACGTATTGTGTTGTAAGACGATCATACTTGACACACACTACGCCTACATGAAACCCGCGAACTAATATATTACTCTAATAATAGGTATATGATAATAATAATAATAATAATATGCTATATGTCTATATAGGTACCTACATTGTATATTATTTATTATTATAATATATTGTGATCAATGGTCACTGGTGCTCGGTTGTCGATCATATCGGTCAACTCATATTGGCCCCATTTGGCTATGAACATAGTATTATAATATGCGTGGTATCCCGTATAAACGTCCAAAGTTATTGTGCGCAAAATATTATATTATTGTTGTCATAGTGCCGTAATATAGACGGCCTACCTATATGATATGCAATTCCAATGACAGCCCTGAGATATGCGTAAAATCGCAATGTACACCCAACAACTGCGCGAAGTCGTTCGTGTTCGAATTCGGTAAATAATAATATTGCTTTGCCAACTACCTGTTTTTCGAAGTCTGAACGACGATGGTGTCGATCACAGGACAAACGTGTACAATATTAATTGATAGTCAGCAACACGTCTCACACACACTTTTGCCATGTGCAGACTGTGTATACTAATCAAGATAGGTTAAGTTAGAGCGGCAGCGCACTATTTGTTTCTACACACTAGTAGTTTCATTTTATGATATAGAGACCTACTAAGAAAGGATTTTCTCAAATAAATTGTAATAAGGGTATAAAAATGGAAAACGTTATTTCTTGGTTGAAATTTTTGGAAGGGTGTAAAAAGGGCAAAAATGTTATAGGTACTTGGGGTAGGATTTGACATCACCATTTCAGCCCCAAAAGGCAATACCACAAATGTTGTGTTTAAAGAGGTACCTATTGGATGAATAAAATATGTCAATTTAAATATTAGTGAGTTTATATATCACCATAACGTAATAATAATATCTATTTATACTATTTATTACTTGAAACTTGTGCTATTATAATTTATAGTGCCCTGCTCACACTATAATAAGAGGCAAGCATTTGGGCACTGTAAAGAAAAAATATATCGATAAATACTTTACGGGGTCCTTATACAGAGGCCAGGCACTTGGCCAAGTGGATTTTGCTCTGCTGTACAGTAGATTACAAGTGGGTAAATGATTAATGGATTGTATTAAACTTGTACGAGGCCCTAAAAAAAATCGGAAGGGCCCCGGCCCAGCGGCCATGGCTAGGCTGACACTGGATCTTTGTGTGTTTAAGTAAAGTCTGGTAGTTAAATTGTATGATAATTTTCTAAACTATACTCCGATGTTCCTTTTATTGGTTGGTTCAATTATGAGTATTAACTCAAATTAATAAATGTATATTACAATTAAATTTTTGTTTTATTATTTTTCTTAAAGTTAATATTATAATATATTGTTCATTTTTAGATTTGTTTCAATAGAACTACGCTTCGTAAAGGTGAAATCCAAATAAATAATTTAAATGTATTGTACAAAACACTTTTGTAATCTAAGGTACCTTATTATTTCTTTTATAAAAAATAAATCAATATTATGTGTATAAATATTTTATTTAAAGAAATCTGGAATACCTAATATTTATCATGATCATTGTTATGATTTGGTGAATCATAATAGTGTATCTAAAAGTAGTGATGTCACTCATGAATCAACATCATATGCTCATAAACCTGAATCGGCTGAATCAAATATCACCATCAAATGATGATACATTATTTTTACCTTCTCCGAAAAGAATTAAGGTATGTATTTAAAGTTCACCATATTATTATAGTTACCTACTAGTTATTTGGCTTCATTATATTTTTGTAGATACATAATAATTCAAATTATATACAAGACATTTTACGACAAATTAACATTATCATAGAGATACCTACAAAATGGTTTTATGATGCTGAATTTAATTTGAAAAAAAAAACATAATTAGTTTTTATAAACTAGGATCATATAGATTTGATTTTACTAGATGCATAGAAAAACAATTAATTTTGACAGAAGGTAACAGTTGATTTAATAATTTTACTGTTTATAATTTACTATAATAATTATAGTATATTGAAATAATTGACAGATTTGCAATTGTCACTTTATGTTTATGGTAAGAAAATAGAATTATCTGATATTGGATGCATTTATAATTTTGAAACATATGACAACTTACAACATATTTTTAAAACATTTAAAAAAACTAAAGGATGTCAAGGTTCTTCAAAAAAATTGAGTTATCTAAAATCTTCATATGGTTATAAATTTATTGAATCATGTGAGGTGTAGAGACACTTGAAGTGCAACACAATAATAGAAAAAAATACAGAGTCTGGTGAAAACAGGTTAGAAATATTATAAATAAAAAATAAAATGTTAATATTACCCAGTTACTATTATTGTATTATATATTTGAGTTTTATTTGTAAATGGTGTAAACGATTAAATTTTATTTTAAAGAACAAAAGATCACGTGAGAAAAATAATCAAAATACTGTGATATCTTTTTCTCCAAATAAAAAAATAGCTCTACAAAAAATTAAAAATACTAGAGCGTTAATAAAAAACAAAATGACCAGAGCATCAAAAGGATTATTTACCTTGTAAATAATTTAAATAACATTAAAAATGAAATGAAATCCATTTCTCAGTTCAGACTTGAAGAGCTTCTAAATAATTCTAATATTTCTAATTCTCAATCTGAACTGATTTGAGAAATTTTTAATGCAGCTAGAGTAAATAATCCAAATTGGATGCTTCTATGTATGCTTTTACAAATACGAGGTAGAATTAATTTTATTGTTTTATGAGGTAATGTTATAATCTGCATTGCTTTATAATAATGTTTAGATCTCCTACTGGGTATTCATTTTTAAGAAATAATAATACCTATACTACCATTGCTGTGTACTAATTCTATAAGGTCACATCTACTAGGTAGCGGTTGAGATAGGATGTGGCTTTGATAATAATTTCTTCAAACTTTTAAAGAAAAAGTTTTCAACTAAATCTGAACAAGAAAGACAGGGTGTACTTGTATTAGAAGAAGTTTTCTTAAGGGAAAGCATTTGTTTAAATAGTAGAACATTAACGTTTAGCAAACTGGAAGACTTTGGGGAAGAATTAGATACTGATGGTACCTCAAAAGCTAACCACGCATTAGTGTTTATGTGGGAAGTCTGGCAGATAATTTAGTTCAACCTATTGCAATGTTTGCTTCAAAAGCAACAGTTGAAGGTTAATTAATAAATAAACAGGTTAAAAATAATACATTTTTGTTATTGATAATTTGTTATTTTAAACTAGGAGTGGATTTAGCCAAATTAACCATAAGAGGTATAATGTTGATGGAAGATTCTGGTGGAGATGTAGTTGGGCTTACATGCGATGGAGCAAGTACTAACAGGACTATGCGGAGTCAATTAGGGGTGAACTAAATTTGTATGTATCACATGTAATCTTAGTTTTCTATATGATTTATATTTCATACAGAATAGGTTGACCTCAGTGCCGTACTAACTTTCATTGGTGCCCAAGGGAAATTTGCCAATTTGCTACAGCTCTGGTTGGCTCACCTACCTACATATATTTATAATTAAACATTCTGATAAATTAATTAATTAATTATTTTTATAATAATCGTTAGGAGGGGAAAACCACCCCAAATTTACTGATATGCATGTAAATTATTAGATAAGTGCAAAACTAAATAATTTTAAAAACTATTTTCAAAATCTGTATGACAGCTCAAGAAAAATATTTGTGTTTTCGGATGCACCACACCTGTTGAAAACAGTCAGAAATCGTTTGTTTGAGAAAAATCTCATAATATATGACGTATCAGCAAGTTATAAAATAAATATTTTAGTACCTATAATATGTATTAATTCTGATTTTTAGGTGCATCCTTCAAATAATCCAATAAAGTGGGATTATTATTATAACATTTTTAAGATTGAAAGAAATTCTATTCTTAAAGTATGTTAAAAGTTATCATGTAAACAGTTTGAACTTAACAACCTTTCTAAGATGAAAGTGAAGTATGCTGCACAGGTAAACATAAATGAAAATATGAAATATATGAATTAAATATAAGTACTTATACTCTAAGTTAGAGAAGTTTTAATTATTTTTATATAATTTATTCTACAGTTGTTTAGTATGTCAATGGGCAAATGGTATAAAATTGTATAAAAAAAAAAAAAATTTGAAGGGTTTAAAGATTAGAAGAAACTATTCTATTTACTTAAATGCTCAATAATATGTTTGATGCTTTAAATAGAAATTTCCTGCTGAGGGCATGCGTAAAAAGATTAACAAGTATTTTATTTGTTGTGTTTCTGTTATAATTCATGTATGTTTGATATATTTATAGTTTGCTATACATGTTGCGTTGTTGTAAGAAAATACTAGAAAATTAGAATAGTGTTTTTATATATATTTTCATAAGTAATTTATAACATTATATTTGTAATATAATTTAGTTATTTACTGACACTTTTAATATTATCATCAGACAATACTCAAATTATATTATTATTATAATTCATTATTTTTTTAATATTAGGTAGGTACCAAATGAAACATCACAGTGGTTTGTAAAATGGAAATCTAATTTAAATGATAATTCGATTGAAAAAAATGATTTTTTAACTCAAAATACTGCTGATGGGCTAAAAATTACTTTATAATCAACAATAAATGTAGTTAATTATTTATTAAATGAAAAAAATGTTGCCTATGTATTGACCTCAAAGTTTAATCAGGATCGTATAGAAGTAAATATTCTTCAACTAATAGTAATACTTATTCGATATGCACCAAGTACAAAATATATCCGTCAAAAATATTATAAAACTATTATTTATTAAATAGCAGTTTTTTGGGATAATTAGACAAGTTTCTGACCACCCATCTTGTCCCTCATTTCTTCAGTTGTATAGGATGCTTTCAGTATATTTTTTAATCAAACCACCGAAAAATGGTAAGTGTTAAATAATATTTATTCCAAATTTTTAGATAATGTACCTATTATTACTATAGCTGAGATTAAAGAAATTGTAAACGAAAATAATAATTGTTCTATACTTATTAATAAAATTGAAAAACTGAAAGAAAAATTGACTAAAATTTCCGATGAGGGATGTTGGGATCTAGATGAGATATTTTTAGAACAAAATTATTAGGATACTACTGTTTTTGATTGCATAGTGTACTACTTAGGTGGGTAAATATGATTTAAATAAAACCAATTTACCTCTACCAAACTATTTAATCATAATAATATCCAGGACTTCTTTTATTTTTTGTAATTTTACAGATATATGGCAAAACGGATAACGTCGAAAACTAAATTTAAGTCATGTGCATCTGGTTTAAAGAACCTTAATGCAACAATTTATGGTACAAATGCTGATTTGGTAATTACGAAGAGTAAAGGATATCTTACCCACCCAGACAGCAATCTGTTCCAAATTATAAAAGCATTGGCAAATTCTCTTAGAAAATGTATTAATTCTCCAAATGCTTTTGAAGAAACCTATGAAGACTTCTGTAATAAAAATATTTATTTTGAATTTCCATGTGCAGAACACCGGCTGACTTTAGGTATTGACGGACATTTGTACTCATTATATAATTATGAGAATGCGACGTACACTTTTATGCAAAACCAAAACAGCAACAAATTAAACAAAACTAAAAAAACATTATCTAAATTAGTTAACACATAGGTGTAACACGGGCAAATGTAAGCTCCCCTAAAAAATTAAATAGTAAATTCCCCTAATAGTAAACTCTCCTAAAAACATTTTGCTACCGTATTACGCTTACGTAAACTCCCCTAAGCCATTTAGCGTAACCCAGAGGACAATTTAGGGGAGCTTACATATGCCCGTCTAACACATAGTTAACCCAATTAGTTAAACCATAAAATAAATATAACTTCTCCATACTCCAAATATGTATAGTACAGTTTTGATTTTTAGTTATAATATTTTAAATACTTTGTAGAATTTGTTAATAATTATGTTTTTCTATTGAATAATACATAATATTTATTTTTATTAATTAATTAGGTAATTATATAAATATAATAAATTATAATAATATATAATATGTTGATTCAAAATAATACTAAAAAAATAAAAATAGTTATTAGTATTTTCTAAGACCGTGTCATATAATATTATAATATATTGTAGTCGTAAACATTTTTTTTTAGTAGTCCACTAGAAGCGCTAATGCCGGGGTCCGGTTTAAATCCAATGCCTTCTTATCATAGCTCGTTGGGCAACCATACTAATCGTGTGCGGTTGCTGTAATAATCTGGTCACTGCATAATCTACAAATAATTGATAAGTATTTGGATAGTTCAAGTAGGTTGTACATGGATTGTTGCACCCACTGCCCACTTCTGTTCTTGTGTAGTATAACTGTTCTACTGAGTATATAGAGTAGGTACGTAGGTATAGTTGAAGAAACTGTGAATTGTATTTATAATTTATATGATTGCGTTGTAATAAAAAAAAAAATAATAGTTCTACATATTATTAACCTTTCAAAATGGAAAGATTAGTCAAAGTCAAGAAACCTACTGAAGAAGAATTGATTCACAACACTTTTAATGCTTTACTGACGGAACAAAGACAACTTGCTACAAAATTAACAGAAATCGAGCTCGATCTCAAAGAACATAGGTTTGTATATTTATTATATCATGAATCTTTTGAATATACATTGGTTATAAATGTTAATATCTCCTAATTTTGTTACAGCATTGTTATTGACACTCTTAACAAGTTGGACGATGAAAGAAAATGTTTCAGACTGATAGGCGGAGTGTTGGTCGAAAGGAAGATTTGTGATGTACTACCTACACTAATTAAAAATAAAGGAGAAGTTAGTTTTATAGACTTTCAATAAGTTTTAGTTTTAGTTTTTCAATTGTTATTAATATTTTTCATTATAAATCTTATAAAACAAATATCTATTGGGTGGTTCTGCAATATCTTGACAAATAAAAGCCTTTTTAAGAATAGTCTCAGCACAGTGTTTTATTATAATTACCTAATATCTTTAAAAATAATTAACTTAACCCAAACAAAATTAATTTTAATCATTGACTATAAGTTAAAATTAAGTTTACTTGATGAATCATAATCCAGAAATATAAAAAATGTTGATAACATTTCTCGGTGTAGACACTTTGAACTTTGTTACTTACCGTCTTAAGCCTTTTGATTTTTAACCAGATTGTATACCCCATATTGTTTTGAACATAAATTGTTTTATGTAATAATCCTATAAAAAATGTAATAGAAGATAAAAGTTATTTTTAAAGTTTATTTATTACATATTTGCTAAATAATTTTTGAAAAAAAGCTGGGTTATGTTTTTTATTTTTGTGTTTGAGAAATTGGTATTAATAAATAATTATCAACGACTCTATGATAAATTTATAAAAAAGGAAATTAACAAAAACGAGCAGTAATTTCTTAATTACTTACTTAAACTCATAATAAATAAATAATATTTGAGATAACTATTCATTGTAATAATTTGTTTTAGATGGGTAAAATTGTGAAGGCATTGAATGAACAATTAACTAAAAAGGGAATTGAAATCAATGAATTCAAGAATAAGCATAACATACAAGTCGAATGTGGAGTTACCCCGATGACAGAAGAGGTTGAAAGTCAAAGCGTCGATAAAAAAGCTGACCATGGTGGTTCAGTAATTGTTAATAGTGTTTGATTTTACTATAATGTTTTAATGCGCTTCTTATTTTACATACAATTATACTATCGGGTAGTTTATTGTAAATTATTATATTGCCTTGTGCCCTTGTGTAACACTCAAAATACTCAAATTAATTTTTAAGTAAAAAATAATGAAATGTCCACATAATTTTGATGTATTCTTTTTTGTATTAATTAAGTTTATTTATAAACTTTAACATTTTAACTAGTTCAGTTTTTGAATCTTATAACAGTATAATTTTCTTTTTAGAATATGGAAGAAATTAAATATCTTACAATGTTAATTGTTAATACTTAAACATAATTGTTATGGTATTTTTTATAGAAATATAATGCATTAGATTCAGTATTAATATTAATTATCTTTTCTTAAAACTTTGATTTCTTTTTATGATTGGTACAAATTTAGGCTTAGAATAGACAAGACCTTATAATGATGGAAATAAATTACATTAGTGGGGGATTGAAAACGGTCATTTAATAATTGATTAATGAATATTAGTAACTATAGCCATGCTAATAAGTAATACATAATTACAGTAAGTATAAATGATATAACTCAAAATTCGGTTGTCACTAATATTGTCGGTGTAATTTATTTTGGTAGGTACCAATGGTACCATTTTTATGTAGTATGTGTATCTAATCTACCTACCTATCGGCTACCTATAGGTACCCTTCAAATTGCTGCATTTGATTCAAGAAATAAAACTTTGTTTCTTAAAAGTCATGTAATGAATTAATTTGATTCAGTAATAATATTTACTATTTCACTGTATCTTTTGTGAAAGTTAAATTATAAAATGTATTAGTAGGCACTAGGCACTAGCCACTAGGTAGGTACTAGGTACCTAAATAATATTTAATCATAAATGTAATAAACAATTAATTTGGTATTTGCCTGTACCCTAATTTTAAATAAATAAATAAATGTATAATATTATTTAACTCTAAATTGTATAGGTAAGTAAAATATAACATCACTGCAATTTAAAATTAAT
>WHPZ01580524.1:0-27375 GCA_016617965.1 Macrosiphum rosae
GATTCAAATTTGGATACATTTCTTTCAGCTTTTCTACACGACTTGGAGCTTTTAAAAATATTTTTTTTACCTCAGAAATTAACTTGTCTACTTTACTAAATTTAACAGTAAAAATATGTATTTACATATAAATCCGAGCCCTACTTATTAGTTACAAAACGATAAAGTACATACTATCTATAAATTATAATGGTTCTATTTCAAAACCATATTTATAATATTATTAATTTGTGTAAGTAGCAAAAATGAAACAAATCGTAATAATTTAACAAATACTTCAATACATAGACCTATTATATATTATGATGTTTCTTATAAGGAGAGTCTGAATATTAAAATTTTGTGTACCAGTAAAATAAACTAAATATTATATTTTAAACTGTAATTTATGGAGTGCTTACTATTGGTTAAATCTGGTGTGTTGGCATTATTATTTATCCGTTCGTTCAATGTATTTTAGAGACCCTTCTTCAATTTTTATAGTAATTTTTGTTGTATATTCTGTTAAAGTCAATATATATCTAGAATTTAAAACAATAATTATTAGTTGTTTTTGACTGAATACATTACAAATATTATTATTAAGTGTCTACCTAATTATTTAGGCAGAAGTTAGTGTTACAATGACAAATTCATAATTAGTTGATTCTCGCACACTGTATTTAGTAAAATTGTTTCTACCATTTTAATCGCATGAGTGGATTTTTTTGACAAAGGAATGAATATACTATGTAAAAAATATATTATAACTAATATTTTTGAATCTGAAAAATGATTAACTCGTAAGAAATTTTTTATTTTAAAACATACAAATAAATATTAACAAAAACATTTAAAGTTTAACTCTAAGATCACCCACCCTGGTATTTGTAGGTAGGTACTAAATATTGTAGATTATACTATATATACATTTATAGGAATCATATTTCAACAGTTTTTTTATTGATTTTACCATTTTTTTTTTTTACTATGGAATATTCTTATAATACAAAATATTAGTTCAATAATAGGTACCTATTTATTGGAAATAATTGATATTTTGTAATATTATAACATGCATTCTAGACTTATTCATTGAAGGTATAAAAAATTTCTGATTATGACTTTTTATAAATTAATGAGAATTAAACTAAGCTAGTATTAAATCTTAAGAAGACGTGATACGCGCATGTGTTGTCTCAATCTTACAAGTGCGTAACATGGCAAATTCGACAAAAAGCAGAACACATGTAGCTCCGTTAGTTTAAAAATTAGAGTGAATTGACCTCTTATAAAATCTAAAGGTAAGATTATTACCTATACAACCTCATGGGCATTTTATTATATTTTAATTTTTAAGCGAGCCATGAGTATTTTAAAATTATACATTTTTTAAAAATCTTAGGATATCTTCGATTCTTAAGATTAGCAAACATATTCTTAACTTTTTCTAAACAAACACTTCTTCTTGCAACTCTCCTTCAACATTTATTACCATTAAATCACTCAATCATTCATCCCCGGTTGTACTTCTTAAGAATGATTTAACGCGTTTTGAAATTATAAATTGTTTATAAATCTTAAAATACTCATAACTCACGTTAAAACTAAAATATTATAATAAAAAGCCCATGAGGTTGCCTAGATAATATTTTTAGATTCCTTTTAAGATTATCTACCTTTATCAAAAAATATGTCTATAAGAAACTCAAATTAAATTTTTATGAGTGTTTGAAATTCAAATTTGTACAACATTGGATATTCACGCGATTTTCTTATTTTATTGTAATTCATAAACGAATAACTGTAGATACATGACAATTTCAGTGAATGTTTATTATATCAATTCTTATACTTGATAAAATTTTCAAAATATTTCGACTTGTTTTGAGCTGTTCAAGGACAATTTCATATTTCAATTTTTTTTTTCTATGATTATCAATAAAGTGTTATCTGCAGGGCCAAATAGGGTAAAAATGTAATACAAGGTTCCTGATATATTGTTGTAAAACAGCAGTTGAAAAATATTAAAAATGCATAGGCACAATTTTTTTTATAGGGATTTAAAGATCGAATTTTGACAAAATTTATCAAATTTAAAATTTAATAATTATTTTGTAGTTAAAAATGTATAAAATGTTCAACTTTTATGGCTAAGGATTGAAAATTTAAAACCAGGTTCTACGTAAAATATAGGTAAATATATAAATTACTTTATTCACAATAATATCATTAAATATATTTAGTACCTAATATCATAGCCTGATCATAGACTGACCGTTTTCGCTCAGAATCGTTTTTCTTATACAATGATATTATATTATTGAATTCAAATATAACACCATCCATATTACAGTGACCCACTTGTAAACTACTGTACAGCAGAACGACATCCGCTTACCCACTTTCTTTTTGAGCATGTAAATACTTATAAAAAACTTTTTGCATAGGTCATAATATGGCCATAAAAAAATTAATTGATGAGGTCCCTTGCTTCAAATTTTCATCTTTTTTAATGATTTTAACAAATTGTGTTCATCGAAAAAAATACTGTCGATAAAAGCATAACAACTAAAAAAAAACAAGAAAATTTCTTATGGCCACAAAAAGAGTCAAAATTATTTCGAAAATGATTGGTTGCATTTAAAATAATCACGTCCCCACATTTGTCAAGCGAATAATTTTTACTATTTTAAAAATAGTTTACTATTTTTTTTAACTAACTATTTTTTAGACTGTAAGCCAACAAACGATAAAAGGTATCGGTAATCGCTCGCGTACACCTCGGTCACCGACCGACACACACTAACACACGCACAACAATATTATCCTTTTTAACTTAATATACCTATTTGCATTTATTCTTGAATTGCAGTAATATTGTGTTATGTAGATTAAGAACGACTTGTAATCGGACGCCACCGACTAGCCGGTACACCTATAGTTTTAGCACGGCCGCCGAAAACAAAGGCATTTCGTTTTTCACTGTCAACGCGAAATCAGATAAATTTACGTGCGCGAATCGCCGTAATTTTATATTTTTTATATTTTAATTTTTGGTAGGTATGCTCTTATCACCACGTAACACGTCTATGATAATGGTCTTATATTTTTTTGCGGCGCTATATTATATTTGTCACGATAGCAGTTGTAATATTATTTATTATCAACTGGCCGTGAATCGCCGTTCATATTATATTTTATTCGCGCGCCAACATCACCACTGTGATTTTTGTTATTTAATTGCCGTGCATTACCGATTGAGAATTTACATAATATTATACGTATGCACGTATCGCAATTGTTATTTCACATAATATATTATTTTGAATTGTATATTAATATTGTAATGGGTATTGTCTTTTAGCCACAAGTGTGGACACAATTAATTAAGATACATATGTAGCGGCTAGCCAGTCTTCACATCTATATATTGTGAGTACATTTTACTAGTATTATCTTTGAATAAGTTGTGCCTAACAGGCTCGATAGTATAAGGCAGGGCTTCAAAGCGTTATTTATAACGTTATGACGGAAAATGATGAAAAAAAAAATAACCCAAATCAATAAACGAAAAACGAAAATAATCTAATATCATTAAACTTAATAAGTATACCTATATCATTCATTATAATTAATGGTTAAACATAAACAATAAACGTACCATAAAAAATTGTAAAAAACGTTATTCGAAATAACGTGCATTTCGTGCTTTTTTTACGTTGAACTTAACATTAGGTACTATTGTTTTTATATCTTGTAGTCTACATAAGTATAAATCTGAAGTTATAACTATGAACAACTCAAAGTTGGCAAACCTATGTTAACAGTAATTTATACACTTTATTTCTGTTTGATTTATAAATATTGCATTTAATAGAATGGGTGGTTGGACCTCTAAATTACCCATTTAAAATTAGCCTATATTCTTCCCAGAGGACTATTCTATCTCTGTACCAAATTTCATAGTAATCAGTCCAGCCGTCATAAATATTATATATAAAACGCTCTTTCCGGAATAGATAGTTAATATTTTAATAATTACTTCATAACAATTTAAAATCATCCACGGATATTTATCTAGGTATAATTAAATTTATCTAGATACGGTATTTGTTCATCTAAGATAAACTTTAGATAATTTAAACAATATTTACCTAGATAGGCTCAAAACTAATGAAAAGGTGCTTATCGAAGTATTTCGGTGACCGGGACTGGTCTATTATTGTTGGTTCCCGGACATAACAGATATAATTATTAAATAAAACCACTAATCAAGCAATACGAAATATAAAGTAAAGGTAAAGGTGTTAACGTCTGAAAAAATGCTTTTGGATCATAATATATTCATAACACCGTTGTCTATTTATATGGATAAATATATATTACTGTATATTTATATTATAATGTAACCTACCTATCTTGAATTGTCTAAAAAACAAATTCGGAATGAATCTATAATAAAATATCTGCTTATAGATGAGAAACATTATATGGAACATACAACATTGGAACTTCGAAATGGTTGATAGCAAAAACTTATGCAAAAATAAAAACTATTGCAACCACAACTCTATAAATGGAATATTTTTAATTGTATATACGATGGTAAGTACAAATACTAATTACAAATTATAATTTGAAAATATTTTTCTGTTACTGATTTTGTTTATTGAAATATTTGTTCAAAAATACATTTAGGATTTTAATAAAATAATTCAAAATATCGTAAGGAGTATAAAAAAAACTATCGTTATTATTTAAAATATTAAATTACGATAGCTTTATCGCGATAATATATAATCACGATAAATAATATATAAATTAATCTACACAAAGTTTTATTAGACAAAATTCAAAATAATGATTTTATAATTGAAGGTATCAATAAAATATAATATTTACTTATTACTATTACTATTACTTGTATATTTACTCGCTTTAGTTAATGAATAAGTACATACTTAATATAGTAACAGTTTGTGTCATAAATTATTAGCACGTTCATTACATTTAGTTAGAATATTATAAATTCGATACAATAATACAGTACAAAATTGTATAGGTTAGGTACATTAGCCTCATTAAAAATATCATAAAATATTACTTATTATGAGTAAGTAAAGTGTAAATCCAAAAGAATATATATTTTTGGTTTTTATAGGTTTTGATGTTTCCAACGCATAGTACCGCACTTGAAACGATGTCTAATATAATCAGGTGCTCAGATTCGATGACGTGCACCAAATGTACACTCACACCTGAATGTGTATGGTCTCTTATGCAACAGGAGTGTGGACACAAGAATCAATTTAACTCGTCGAGTTTAATAATACCTACAATATCGGAATGTCCGCAGATTTCGGTAGTTACATCATATCGATATAATGATTTTAAAACAAGCATTCTTGTGACAAACAATCTTAAGATAACTAATGATTTGGTAGGTTTCACATATTATCTCCTCAGAACTAAAATGTATTATGTACTTCAAAATACTTTTGAAAATGAAGTTAGTATATATAATAAAACACTAATATGGTTTCCATTACGAAAAGAAAAAGCAACCTTTGATGTTGAAATGCCAACGGTCACTTATTTCATGTTTATTAAGTTTAATAGCATCATGCTGCGATTTGACAAAGTCGAGGATCACTATTTTACGTTTTATAAACACGAGGAATGTGCAACGAATGAGGCAAACAAATACAAATCCTGTGTGACATGCGGATGGAATAAAAACGGTAACTCGAACTACTTAAAATGGTGTTCTTCCGAAAACACATGTGAAGTTAACAAGAATTTATACATGAAAAACAACGCTACACATCAGTTAAACGAAAATGTAGCGTTCGTGACGAATGATTGTGCCGAAATAAATGTGACGGCGGTCGATCCACTGTCTGGACCGCAAACCGGTGGAACGACCGTTACGATCAAAGTTAAGAATCACAGGATTTTTGCGGAGAATCGAACGTTAAAGGTAACAGTGGCAGGAACATTATGCACAAATCCCAAGACGTCCGGACTCGATACTATAACTTGCACGACGTCACAAGCGGATGGCGTATTATCCGGTCCGGTCCTGGTTGAGTACTCGTCGTTGGAAAGCGGACTGAAGATTGAGTCGTCACAGATATTCCTGTTTTGTCCTAATCCCGTATTGGACGAGGACCAACAACTTGGAGGCGTAGTGTCCGGTGGCACTTCCGTTCCGGTCCGTGGTAGTCATTTCGCTGAACCTTGCGTTGTATCCTCTGCCCGAATGTACGTCGACTTGGTTGACGGTGTCAGAAGGTATGCAGAAAGTTATTGTGATCCACCAATCAACGACACGTACATGGTCTGCCGATCGCCAAGAGTGAACGGGACTTCCTGGGATAGGAATTCGTTGGTTGTGGGACGTCTACTGAACTTTGGACTGGAAATATCATTTCTTAAGGAAGACTTCTCCTTAAATCATTCGCTGCCAATCACGGTTCGCGGCTCATCGCCTAGATTTTACGTGCATCCCGATCCAGTTCTGTTAGACTTCGAAATAGACGTAAGCGGTTCAGTAGTCGTCAATGGTCTCAACTTGGAAAATTTCCAGCCCGAAGACATCGTTATACAATCTGCGGATTCGCCATCCTCACTTTGTGAAGTCGTGACTGTGACACGACACAGTTGGGTGTGTGAGCCGACCATATCCGTCAATGGGTCGCAAGTGGTTTCTGTCACATTGGCCAATTCTGCTGTGTTCACTGTGATCAGGAGAACGTCACATCACCCTGACGATCCATATATACCTCTTGGCTGGTTTCTCGTGATCATATTCACGGTGCTGGCCTTTTTCTGCGCCTTCACTTTTTTCCTAACAAGGAAATATCGCTACGCGACCAACAATATTTGTAAACCACCGAATGCATACATAAGATCGCGGTCATACACTGCGATGTAATTTTATATTGTAATATCTGCAGTGTATAATGTATATTTGATATGGCTGTTTTTTAAAATACATTACATTAATAATGATTACTCTATAATATAAGGTTTTTTAAAACACGTTCTTATACTTCATATTACATATTATGATAATATAAAATAAAAACTCTTGGTGTTTATGTTCTAGTTACGGTCCCAGATGGCAATATTCGATTGAGCACTTAGAATTGTAGTATACATAGTGAGATGAGTTGAGGACCACCCGAAATTTTATTTTATTTATTTACATAGTTTCCATTGGTTATATCTTACATTACTATTATAGTCAGTAGAAAATATATGATATATACATTTTTAGATTCTGAGCGGAGCGAGGAAGCTAGTGGTTTTACAATGGTGTTTCTTGTTTTTTTTTTTATCATGTATACAAAATTTCTACCCTAAAAAGTTCTTCTATTTCAACATATTATAGTATCTTATCTTTTAGCAAATTGGATCCAGATGGTACTTTAAAGAGGTAATTTTTCGATTTTATCGATAGTTATTTAATGCCACTGGAAAAACCACTGACAAATTGCGAAAAACCGCTAATAACGGAATTTTAATTTCTAACGCTTTGTTTATCACCATAGAAACCAATAAAAAATTATGATATTATTATAAATATTAACTCAACTTACAGGCTATACCTAATAAATAATAATAATATAAAATATTCAGACTGACAAACCATCTCCTCTCAGAATCGTTTTTCTTATACGATGATATCAATATCAATATATATATCATATATTTTTGACTTTGATTCACTTGATACTTACTGTACACTGTACAGCAGAGTGACATCCACTTCCTCACTTTTTTTGACAGTTATAATTATAAAAAAAAATAAGAATTTTGTACTGGAAATGCCAGGCAGGGCGGCTAGCGTATATATAAATAAATATATTATTAGCTATATACAATGTTCGTATAGTTGCGCTGAGTGAACTATTTTTTACAATAATTAAGCACGTCTAAAATATTATATCCTAGGCTATCGCCCACTCATAATCTAAAATACCTATATTTTCCATATTATTTAATACATATATTTATTATTTATATTAATTAATATCAGTATATAACATAGTTACTAAGGGATAACTAGCTGTCACCTACCTCTAATCTATATTCAGTATTACGGATGTGGGTAAAGTTACTATTATCACGCCGCCACTGCAAGTACCTAAATATGAACATTAAATAGTTATAGTTGCTTGTAATAATTATTAAAATTTGATTTTATGCTAATTTTTCTTTCAAATAATTTTTAACTTTAAGTTCTTAAACCTACAGTATTTAACTATTAACTAAATAGTCTAGACATTGAAATTAAAACTTTATTCTACTTAGAATGCAATTCTAAAATTATTTTAAGGTTTTAATTTCAGTTAAATTGAATATTCAAGTTCAAATATTATTTTCAAATACATTTATGTATCATGACTAAAAAAACATTTTTATACAGTTTTTAATTTGTACATTTTAGATTTTGAGCTCGGACCGATAAATTTATTGAGCTTACAATGATGTATGTTTTTATTTGTCTAAATTATTAAAATGTGTTGTTTCTGTAAGTCCACGAAATAAGTCGAAAAAATGCTACGATAAAAGTAATCTTTGATCATCAGAGTAGATTCAGTAATTTTCTGTCTGGAAAATAAGTCAAATTTGGAGATCAAATTAAAAATTCATACGCAGGCAGTAACACGACCGCTTTGGTAGGTATCCATTGTACTACAGTCAACAGATTCAAACTTTAAATTAAAACATAATGGCTTGAAATAATTATTCAATTTTAAATTTGATAAATTTTGTCAAAATTCTATCTTCAAATGCTTATAAAAAAAATTGTGAATGTGTATTTTGAATATTTTTCAATTGCTATTATAACAATATATCAGGAGCCTTGTATTACATTTTTACACTTTTTGGCCCAACAGATAAAACTTTATTGATATTCATAGAAAAAAAAAAAAAAAAAATTGAAGTATGAAATTTTCCGTAAATATTTCAAAACAAGTCAAAATATTTTGAAGATTTTATCAAGTATAAGAATTGATATAATAAACATTCACTAAAATTTGCATGTATCTACAGTTATTCGTTTTTGAATTATAACAAAATAAGTAAATCGCTACACGAGAAATCGAGTGAATATCCAATGTTGTAAAAATTTGAATTTCAATCGCTCATAAAAATTTAATTTGACTTTCTTATAGACATTTTTTTTTTTTTTAAAGGTAGGTAATCTTATTTGAAATCTTATATTACATTTTAAAAATTTAGATTTAAATATAAAAATTTTTATGAATTCTTAACTCAAAATAATTTGATATTTTTGGTGATTTTTCCATGTTTTGTCAATTTTTGAACTTTAAATGCTTATAAAAAAAAAACTGTGACTAAGAATTTTTAATATTTTTCAAATGTCATTGTAACAATATAGTAGGAACCTTGTATTAAATATTTAAGGATTTTTACTCAACAAATAACGTTTTATTGACATTCATAGAAAAAAATCTCATACAATTGGAAACTGAAAATGTCCCTAAACAGTTCAAAACAAATCAAAATATTTTGGAAATTTAATCGTGTATAGAAAATGGAAATATAAGCAACCAGTGAAAATTGCATGTGTCGACGGTTATTTGTTTTAAAGTTACACCATAAACCAAAACCGATTTTGTAAAAAATCGATTTTGCGTAAAAGTTCCCGTTTTTCCTTAATTTTTATTTTGTTTTTCACGAAAACTATTGTAAATTTTGTCCTCCCCAATGCACCAATAATATTCCCTTTCCCATCGGACAAGATACTCAAGTTGATAATCGAAACATTATTTCGACTACTCATCATGTACACAGACACAAGAATTAAAAAATTAAAAAAAAAACTCACATCATTGTAAAGTCTAAAAAAGTTATACAAAATATAAATATTGGATTTAGTTTGGTTGATATAAATTTATAGTAAACATATAAATGTACAGTAATAAATGAAGAGATTAGAGTGGAACGATGATCTTTTTGATTAAAATCGGCTATTAGTTACTGGATTTCTAGTTAAATAGTTGTTAGTTTTAAATGCTGGACATTATTTTGCTATACCTTAACAGCATTGAATACTATGTTATACATATTAAATATTTTATAAATATAATGTCCCAATTGTATAAGTTAATTAATATATGATTAAAAATGAAAATAATACTTATGATGAATGACGTATTACATTAATTTTCAAATAATTTTATTTTAGTATCATAATGTACATTTTTACATTTCAGTATTTTTGTAGAATACTGCATGCACACATATATTTAAATAATTATTTGTGTATAGAACAGTGTATACTCACATAAATAAAACAGTTAATACGTTAAATAACAAAACGGAATATATAATTTGTAAATTTTCTTTCATAATTTTACTTTTTTTCCTAAAATAATTTATGCTGTCATAATATTATACCTATAGTATCATAAATAACTACTTATAATAGATAATCTGATCATGTAGCGACTTGCAGATATACATGACGCTGTCAACGGCAGACGTGAAGAATGTGGCACATATTATAATGTAATTTTTATTCAGAGTTATCATTCTTTTATATAAGAAATATTATTAATTTGATTTTTTGTACGTTCAGGTTTTCAAGAAAATGTTACTACATACAAAACGTGTCTCCTAGCTACAGTTCTCAACCACTTTTTTGGTAAGTAGATAATATCTAAATGGATTATGAAATCAATAAGAATAAAATAATTTATAGGGATCCAGTAGAATTGAGTATAATATAATTACCTATGCTCACAAATGAACTCGAATATTTGTATAACTGCAGTTCGTAGTTGTGTACTGTAAAAGCAGATAACTACAACTAAAAAAATTGTTTCCACCATTATACCTTTGGTTTGAAGGATATTGAATTTATTACTTTTTACCAGGGTTTGAAAACGTTATAATAACGTTATATTTGACAAAAAACGATTGAAATTTGTGAACGTGAATTATAACGGAAAGCGATAATCGGAAAAAACTAAATACCGAAAAACAAAACATAACGATTAACAAAATATGTTATAAATCATTAAATAAAACATAACGCAAAACGTAATTTATAGAATATCATGAACAAACATTTAACTGCAGGTCACCTCTTGATCACGTTACGTTATTTTGTATTATTAAGTTAAATATATTTTATAATAGGTATGGTTAGGTGAATATTGTAACAATGATTATTTCAATAGATAAAAACATGTACATATTTCGAAAATAGTGGATTAGTTTTTTAACATAAATATAATGAACAATATAATATAATATATATTATTATTTTTTTATTTTACATACAAGGCCTTTAAACAGGGATTGAAACCACGGTTTTTTCATATTTCAACACCGTAACCGGAACCGAAACCAAAAGCTTTAAAACACCGGTTAATAAACCGTAACTGAACCCTAAAACCTTAAAAAACCGTTTACAAAACCTAAACCGAAACCATACAATATTGAAAAACTGTTCTTGAAACTGATTGAAATTTAAAACTTATATCGGTTTCTTCGAATTTTATAAAGTTAATTACCTACCTATATTATATTTTATAATTCCAGTTCAAATTTTAGGGCTTTCAGCTCTAAATAGTAAATAGATAGTAAAAATCGGGTCTATAGTTATTCAGTAAAAGAAAAAAAAAATTATCAAAAACCGTTCTTGATGCCTATCTATAAATTTGAAAAACCTTTTTTAAAACCGAAACCAAAACCAAAAAATTTGAAAAATCGATCTTAGAACCTAAACCAAAACCATAAAATATAGGAAACCGTTTAAATTTGAAACGATTTCGATCCCTGGTTTTAAACCATTAATTAGCTTGGTGGATCGTATTATGAATAATCAGCAGACTGTACATTATTTTGCTCCACCTTTTGAAATAACGTCCCCATTGAAAGTTAAATTATTTTTTGAATCCTTTGATTTTTAAATAGTTATAATATTACTATAACAGTGATAGGTGTAACAAAATTCCCAATGAATAATGAAATAACTTTTGTTCTATTTGTTATTTAATATATTTTTTTATGTATATTATGATTCATTGATGCTTGCGTTAAAAGTAAATATACGTTTTGTAAACTGAAAATTTTAAATTTTATATTTCAATATTTTTTTTGTTGGAAAATTCAAAATAGAAGATTTGTTAATTTAATTTAACGGTGCATACGTTTATTTAAGTCAGTAGTTAATTTTTTTGCAATTTTTAAAATATTAATATTTTTTTGTAGAATAAATTAATTCGAAACGTAATTATTTAATAATAAATAATAATGCATGCGCCAATAGAAAAGAAACTGTTTATTAGTTAAACAAAACAAAATAATATTTTAAATATACAAATTACAAATTATTGTAAATTTTCTTTCGTTCATTAACATTTTGTCTTTTTAATACCTAAGTAATATTGTCGTGAAATAATATTTAGAATCGTAAATAACTACTGCGCTGATAAAAATGACGCAGACGGAACGCAGTCAACGGCACACATGAAAAATGTGTGACATAATTTTATTAAATCAATATATGATTATAAATTATGATAGTATATTGTAAAAAAACGAAAAATTTAAACTATGCACCTATAAAAAAAAGTTAGGAATGCTTACTCTGTGAGCGTCCTAAATTCAAGAAAACGTATTCATTTATTAGAACGCAATAAATTATGATTCCATACACAATTTATTTGTGTACAGTAAATAAATAACCTAATATCAACCAACAAAAATAAGTACTGATAAAAAATCTATTTCTGCGCGCTTATAAGAAAAAATCGTTAGCTAAGACTATAGTGATTTTCGATCATTTTTAATTAGTATATTATAGAAACCACAAATGAGAAAACATGGTGTATCATATTTTTAAAGTTTTTGGTCAGAGGAAAACATTTTTTTCGACTAAGATTTAATGAAAATGTTATGTAATAAGCGTTACAATGTTTTATCATAATATATCATTTTGAAGTAGGATCATTGGACCCCCGCTTCTTTCATGGCGTCCCGTCCTGTAAAAGTGTAAACTGTACCCCCCCATTACTTATTGTATTGTGTATTATAGATTGTACATATTATTGTTTTCTAATAAAATAAAAAAAAAATATATCATTATAGCAAATGCAACTAAGAAAATTTTGATTTTGGTTTCTGAGTTCAGCCAAAAAAACCAATTCCATTTCGTCATAAACTGGTTTTGTGTAAAAATGGCTATTTTTGTTATTTTTATTTTACTTTTTCTGGATTATTTGCTTTAATAATATGAATTTCCATTTTTACCTCTCAAAATTCAAAATTGCCAACTAAAATTTATATTTTATAGGTATTTTACCAAATACCAAACCCAAAATTGAAATCAAAGCATTTTTTCTACTATATAAATTGTGTAAGCATACAAAAATAACACCGACGCACACGACACACACATATAATATTAATAATTTTATCACTCAACTCTGATTCTAAAATAATATGTTGATAAATACCTATAAAATACAATTAATATATATTTTTTTCGTTATATTCATATTGTATAGGTTCTACTAAATTCGAAACATTATGTAAATAAATTATTAGTACAGAAAGGAATGCATATTGACATTCATGAGATGTGGTCAGATCGGTATGGTTGCAATGACCACAGAGCGCACTATAGTCGGATACAATCTTACAACTAACTTATGCTACGGAAGTCTATCCAATGGCTACGATATCGGTTGAACGGTCCAAAATTGCCTGTGAATCAGAGACCGTGGAGGGGCCGATGGTTTGCCCAAACCACAGCGTATTGCACCTGGATGACCTGGACGGCCACTCACACAATGGTTGCTGGCGGACTTACGCAAACGGAGAGTGATGCCAATAATAATCTCAATCAGATGATGTCGCAATGATCACCGTAATCTCAATTTTTATTGACAAGTCAATCAGGACTATACCTACAATAGAGAAGAGAGGTATTATAACAGATTTTATAACAAATAAGTACTCACCGAATTGTAAGCGTCATATGATTTATTGGTAGTCGTGGTACAAATCATCTGCAAATACAATAACCGCAAAAAGAAAAAGAATACAATGATTATTGAGTCATCTTACTGATGACGGCAATGGCAACACGTGAAACGTGTAAGTATATAATTTAAAAAAAAATACGAAAAAAGGAGCTAAAAAAAGGAGCTAATGCAATAGCGAGCGTACCCAAACCACGAACAAAATAACAAAAAAACAAACAATTTTAAGTTATGTAGACAAGACGTAAAAAAAAAAAATTATATAAATTTTGGAGTTCTTTCTTTACATTGATTCAGCAGACAGTAGAATTAATTTTGTAAGTAGGGGATCATGTGAATAATGCTTAGGCAAATAGGGTGAAGAGCGGGGAGAAAATAGTGGGCCATTGCACGTACTGCACTTTATCGCCGATCAAAATATGTTGACAGACATACTCTCATGCTGACAACAGCAGTATGAACAGTAAATAGTAATAATATAATATTATAATATATACATTACGGATAGACCTACTCATTGACGTGGTAGATTCGACAATTGCTGTTCAGTAGAATAGTTACCTATATAGGTACATGTCATCTTTTTTTCTACTTAAATTTCTGTTTTATAAACTTAACTATTTTATGATTTGTAATTTTTCAGTAACCGGAATTTATATTTTTTTAGTTTGATTTCGGTCTCGATGTTGCTTTTGGTTTAAATCGGTTTTTTCTTTAATTGAAACCAGTTTTAAGCCCGGGTATTTAGAGAATAAATATCAGGTTCTATATTTATAATATAATAATATAACACTAATTACTTTGAATATTTTAAATATAAACCCGGAAGAAGTTTATAGTTAAATTAGTGTTTGCAGACGAATAATATCTTGCTTTAACACACAACAATGAATCGCGTCATGGCTGATTGCAGCAAGTATAGCAAAAATAAATACTTTATGAACCACAATTCTAAAAATGGATATTTATTACTTATAATAATATATACTATGGTGAGTACAAATACAAATTTAACATTATAGTTTATGAATACTGAAAATAATTTACTTTTAATAAAATATTCAACAAAACAATTTGTAATAGGTACCAATATTTAAATTTACCAATAACATAAAAAAATTATTCAAAATAAACTTGAAATATTTTCATATAGATACAATAAATGATTCTTACGTTTTAGTACCTAGTAAATATAAAAAATAAAAACATTTTAAAATTTAATTTACTTATATGAAAATTAATATTAATATTTTATATTTTAATTAATATTTTGATTTCTTATGTAAAGAAGGTATACTTATATGAATAGTTATTTAATAATTTATAATTAGGTACTGTCTTACATGATAATTCAAAATTAGTTAAGAAAAAAAATTTAAAAAATTAAATATTTAGCAAAATTAAAATAATTATCATTTGAATGTGACAATATTATAATTACATACTTAAAATTTAAATCCAAAATATTAAATTATATTTTCTTTAGGCTCTGATATTTGAAACACATGGTACCACACTGGGAACGGAGTTAAATAATGCAAACTGCTTAGATGCATTGACGTGCACCAAATGTACAATCAAAACTCAATGTGCATGGTCCTTAGAACATCAGCTATGTGTCGACAACACTCAATTTAACTTGTCAAATCTGACAATCTTCAGTAAAGAGAAATGTCCACGGTTTTCAGTAGTTACAAAATATAAATATAACAATACAATTAATCATTTGGATTACATAGTTAAGGTATCAAACGATCATGTAAATTTCATGAATTATCTTAAAAAAAGTAAAATATTCTTTTGTAATTCAACGAAAATAGATGTTTATACAAAAACGATAACAAGTGACGAGATTATATGTTCAGCAAACATTTTGACAACTTATTTTAAGTCGAAAAGTGTGCAATCATTTACTGCATTTATTTATATTAAGTTTAATAAAGTCTTGCTGCGCTTGGACAACGTTGCCGATCACTATGTAACGTTTTATGAACACGAATGTGCCGAGGACAAGAAGGACGAAAACTGTGCGTCTTGCACGTGGGAAGATCATGGCTTCGCACACTACATTAGATTGTGTTCGTCGGGAAACTCTTGTGAAGGCCGCAATGAATTGTACCTGTTTCACAATGGTATTGGAGAATCTTATTATTCTCACACGCGGAAAGTCAAGGATCAATGTGCCGAAATAAATGTGACAGCCGTCGATCCACTATCTGGAACGATAGCCGGTGGCACGACTATAACTATTTCCGTAAAGAACCACTTGATATTTGCGGATAACCGAACGGTAATTGTTACGGTGGCCGGAATTCTTTGTGCGAAACCCTGGACGTCCGGACCCGAGACAATCACTTGCTTCACGACATCACCACCCAAAGACACATATGAAGTACCATCCGGTCCGGTCTTGATAAAGTACACGTCACATGAACGCGAGTTAATTATCGAGTCGTCACAGATATTTCAATATTACGTTGATATTACCGGCGGCGCATCCCGTCCCGTCATGAACAGGGGAATCTATTATATTATTATTATGATACAATTTGCGTTTTTTGCATTTTACACGAAAATGTTGTAGTAAAATAATTTTTAATTTTTAATTTACATTAGATACACATGTAATAATAATTAATACAATTTTGATAACTCATAAAAATCGTAATATTTGTAAGTGAAAACATTTTTTTATACAAAAAAACAATTTGTAACACATTACTCCAGGAAGGAGAAATATGCATTAAGTACTAGAGGTAAAATGATATAATATGTTAGTCAATAAATATTTTAAGATTATGATAGACTTTACCAATCTGATGAAGCCATGAATAATATTAAATAGGTACTAAATTAGTCCAGCCAAAATGTACAATATAATATTATACACAATGTTATCTACTTGATAACAACATTTGCACAACCGTTTTTAACTGTATTTAGTAGATAATTAATTTTTAATTTTTAATTTGGAAACCAAATTATTTCTTATAAACAATCAATTGTTCTTAAGCTTAAAGTGATGATACTTATACATATTATTGTCTTAAAATAATAGCTTATAATATGAGTAAATATAATAACTAAGTATTATAATGTAGCCATACTGCAGAAAAACTTAGTGTATTTGTTATCTTATTGTATTTCTATTCTATATTCTAGAATGAGACAAAGCTATTATGGATATAAATTTTAAAATTTAAATGTATTAGTCTTTTTAAATGTTTAATTTTTAAATGCCTCATAATTAGCTAAATCTATATTTTTTTTAACTCATATAAATCAATTTTAATATTTTTTCGTGACACTGCGTATATATAGATAAAACAGGTACACAAGTAGCACTACTATAATAGATCGTTCATTATTCATTTCATATTATTAAATTAGAAATAGGTGGTCAAGTGGATACCACTGTACTGTATAGTTGTAGGTATTTAGAGAAGTTACTGTAATAGATGTGTCAAATTAGAATATAATGATATAAAATAATTGTATACGAAAATCGATTTTGATCGAAGACAGACTGTCAGTTTATGTCTATATTCCTAAGTATAGTTTATGAGTATATATGTATAGTAGGTTGAATTACTAACGTCTAAATATGAACGAAAAATGTATAAAAGTAAACTCTTTTAACAATTGTAAAATTAAGAATATAATTTTTTAATTTAAAATTAAAAAAAAACTAATAAAAATTGAAATTTGCTTTTGCCTGTTGCCTATAAAAATCTTAAAAAATAGACAAAATCTTTTGAAATTATTTTTAGAGAATTATAATATTCTGTGATTATTTTATTATATATATATGATATTTTTTTTAGAGTTACACCAAAAAACAAAATTTAGTAGGTATTACTAAAAAGAATTGTTTTTCTAGTTTTTCCAAATATTTTTTATACTACTGAACATTTTTTATATTCGATTCCTCAAAGTACCAGTTTATTCACTATCCTACCAGAAAAAATGCTGAAGTATAGAATTTAAGCATTTCACTGCCTCAAACAGTGAAGAAAGACAAAAACAAAAGGTATATCGTATTAGAAATATTAAAACATGTTTGCTCTGCTCAGATTCTTAAATATTTGAATATTTTTGATAAAACATTAACATGAATCATATTTGTTGAATTTCAGATTTCTTAATTGAATAAGTTTTATTTAAACATTACCTTATTGAAAAAAAAAACAATGTATAAAAGACATTAATTATGAACAACTAAAATTTAAGTTTAAATTTATATGCCACGTATTATTTAGTTGTCGGCCTTAAATTATCTTGTTTCAATATTGTAGGAGAATACAAATACAGAAAGAATAAAAATAGGAGAGAATAGGAGTATTTATACAATATGTATTATGTAAATTAGACTAACGTAAGTTAAATAAATAAAAAAATTTAATTAATTAATTAATTAAAAAGGAATAAGTAGAAAAAAATATGAATAAGAGTAGGATAGGTTAGTTGGGTTACAATATTTTGTAAAGGATATCGTGGAAAAATAACTAAGATACGGTGTGTGCAAGAGGTTGACTACCCATCCGACACGGTGATCAAGAGCAGTTGTCTGCGTCCTTCAGTGAATTAATTTGGTATTAATCTGTCATTTCGAATACAATACGTATCCAAACAGTGATAGACAACGTTTTTATTGTTACCGTTATAAAACGTAACAGTATCAACATAATATTGACATATTAAATCTAAACCAATGACCAAATATAATTTATAAGCGATTATTAATCTGTTTAAGACTTAAGTTAAGTATTAAGTAATAACAAAATTTTTATGAAATTAAAATTATCTTTTTTTACCGATTTTGCTCAAATATTTTTTCTAAAAAATTTAGAAAAATTTTTTCCAACTAGATTCACATTTCCATTGAACAAGTTACTGTTGAAAAAATTTAAAGCAGTATTACTTCCCCATAGAGTGATGACAGACACAAAATATAAATAAGTCCACATTGATGATAAATATTCAGGAAAAATATAACAATAGAATATACACGATGTTATCCATTGTTAACATTATTTGCGTACATCCGTCTACACTTTCAGACTGGTGCCGCCAGATCATCGCCTTGTTCAAGTCGTTATTACTTATTTGTTTGCAGAATTTGCTTGTTGCCTAAGAATTAAATAAGAGTTTGTTCGTGACACGGCGTTTTAGATAGACAAAACAGGTACACAGTTGATCGCCCATCATCGCTATCATATTACTAGATATAAAATAGAAATAGGTAGGCAAGTGGGTAACAATTTGTAGGTGTCAAAAGGGGTTATTGCAATAAATGTGCCAAGTATTAGAATTCAATGATATAAAATACCTAATTACCTATATACGAACATTTATTCTGATCCAAGACAGTCTGTCAGCATATATGGCGGCTGTATATTCACGAGTATATGTTATGGTATTATTACTATGAATGTAATATATTTTGCTATTCGACAGTAATTGAATTAATTTTGTCTAAATACCAACTTAAAAGATTTTTTTTTTGTAAATTGGTTACAGTTTAAACTGCGTAAGTAGTATTCAATTCAAGATGATTAAATAATTAAAAAACAGTCAACGTATTTTGTAAATTATACCATGTATAGATTAATGTATACATTTGGTGAACATTTTATTTGGGTATCTATATTTTAAAATTAATTGTTTTTTAATAATAAGAAAATAAGAAAATAAAATCGTTCGATAATGAATCATTTTAATTCACAGATGAATTTTACAGGAAATATAACAATATCCAATGTCGTAAACATTTTAAATTAAACTCTCATAAAAGATTATCATGGATTCACGCTCAACTTCCATTAACAATAATTATTCCACTAACTATGATGAACCTTGTAATACATATTAAATTTTTTCGACCAAGCCAACCATTTTTATCGAAAATGACTTTAAAAAAATTGGGTACTGTCATGGGACATCCGGTAGAAACGAAGTTTCTTTTTCAACAAATATTATAGATTACAAATACATTTTAGTGGAACCATTCAAAATAAAAGTAAATGTGAAAAATAAATGAAAATGAAAATTCTTATTTTTAACATTTAATTACTATTATATTAATCATATTAAATAATCGAAATTACAGAAATAACTGAAATATGTAAGTATGTTTGTGATGTAATTTTTTCCAAATATCTTGAAAATACTGCATCACTAGTGGTGTTATCTCTCGTTGTAGTCTTGTAGATTCTGATGGATTGTTGATCATATGTCAATTGAATGTTCCAGGGCCGGATTAAGCAATGAAGAGGAAGAGGCGCCAAAATGACAATGATTTTTATTTAATTTATCTTTTAATATGCATTAATAATCTATACAATTTGAAGTATTCATTATCTAATGTGGTTTTAATTGAAGACACATCTGCAATCGTCTCATATTTGTATACCTAATGAACTATCCTAATTCATAAGAATATAACAGTTATGCATCGATACCGCGATAATATTTACCCATTTGTAAATAAATTCATTTAACTAGGCGATTACCTACGTCTAGATTCATTAGAAATACCGAGGCGGAAAAACCTCAGTGTGGTGTAAATCAAAAAGACACAATTGCCTGGCACACACTAGTACACTACACACACAGATATTTATTGTTTTCGACGAGGTCTCGCTACGTAGTACTTACTGTCTGCTGTGTAATGTCTAGGGCAGAGGACTTGTAGCATTTGCATATTTGTTTTGCTAAGTCACAAAAATATCAGAGTAAATAACAAATAAGTTTCATGCTTTCACAAAGCTAGTTTTGAAATTTTATTTTGCATATAAATTTTAGTTTTGTGAGTTTTTTTTGTTTTGTATTTTACACTTTTATACGCAATTTTACACTTTTTGAGACATATTTAACTTAGATAAATATTTTCCACACCGACATATTTTTTATTTCAAACAATACAGTCCAAATGATTGGATGAAAATTTAAAAAATGTTTGTCTCATAAATTATAATAATATTGACTGCCCGCGGGCACACGTTTTCCCTACAAGCGCTTGAGGATCGCCGATAAGCCAATAATATAATTTTCTGTAATTAATTTTAGTTATAGATAGATAATCGTAAACGATCTTATGTCGTACTCTATACGACATAACCACCAGAGTGAGCCGTGTGCGCACTATGCGGATTGCGGGCTTTTATTCGATTATGATTAAAAAAAATTGTAGAAACATTTTTTAAATCCATAATATTTTAAGTGCATATTATAGGGGTTTTAAGTGCATAAGTGCTTGCATATTTAGTGCTTTTTTATAGCTACAAGTACTCTGCCCTAGTTATGTAAAATGTATAAACTAACAAGTGACAGCCAACGGGTAATCAATATTCATAAATTTTGTTTAGTAAATTTGTACATAATATTTTGGTCTCTTATTTACAATAAACTCCGTTCTCTAGTTGTCTTAATAAATAAGTAATAAGTGAAACACAGTATTCCTATATTATAGGTAGTGGTGGAGTGAAATAATATTATATTTAATTTAATATTTTATGTTAATGAATAAACTTTGATATAATTTTATATAATAATTAATATATGGCGCAACGGTAGATATAACAATGTGGTGAATCACACATTTATTATTATGAAAACACTTAAACACGTTTTCACAGTATCTATAAATATTATAATATCATATAATTTACGTACATAAAGATGGCTCCTGACTATATTAATAAAAAATCTATTTGATATAAAATGCATAGGTATTTTATAAAACAATGTAAATTGAATAACAATTGTTAACAAATATTCTAAATTTTTTTAAAAAAAAGTAAAAATATCACCATTATTCTGAAGTGTCTATAATAACTCAAAATAGTTGGTCGGATTGCTGAACTCGATCGGTCAAAGTCTGGGGGCTGAGTGAACTTGGCCCCCCGAAACGAAGCCCCGAAAAGACTCAACGGCTGATGTTTACACATCGGGTATTGAATTTACAATTATTTACAATTGTTGACAATAATTTTAAAAATGTTTGTACAAAGTTATCTTCATATATTATTTTCTTCGTACCATTCGGGTGGCAGCTTATATAATACTTTCGGAAGCGACGGCCGTTTTGGCTATATATTATAATATAGAGTATGTGATGATTTATATCACACAATAATTCGTGCGGTCTATTGACTATTTATAATAATGTTATATTTTAATTATTATTATCAACTGTGGGGGGGGGGTGAGGGTACCAAAATATGGTTTCGCTCAGGGCGCCAATATTTCTAGCGCCGGTCTTGAATGTGTCCATAAGGAAAGTTTTAAAAGTTTCCGATTTCTTATCATTAAAATTGATGTTAAAGTCACCAAATTGTTATAATTTATAAATTACAACAATTATAAATGCACAATAATATTTTGCAAATCGCGTTATACCAGTTTTCTATTACCTAGTTTATACCAAACGCGACACACAAAAAAATGTAATCACGGCAAAGGTAAGGCACTATATAGGGATATAATATTATGCAACAATAAGATTATTCTACAAAAACAATTTTATGAAATAAAAATATTTACGAGTCATGCAAGGAGACTATATTATGTATATAAGATGTAACCACAAGTATACCTATACTTTGTAAGGACCGTGGTATAGATTTCAGTGTCTGGTTGTGCATGGAATACACGTGATATGCGTGCCCAGAACTTTTGAGGATTTCCACTTTTTCCCTGGCACTTTGGGGATTCCCATTCCCACTTTACGGCCAGCTAGACGGAAAAAGTTGGCTTTTCAACGCTTCAACATAGGTAGAAAAAAAACTTTCGGTCCAGGTGTGACAAAAAATATATTACCTACGTACAATTCAATACTTATATAATATATTATATACTTATTACATATATATTTTATAAATTATAATAATTATAAACGCATAATATACGTAGTATAGCGATGTATTATCAATGATATTATATTATCAATATACGCAAGATATATTTTATAATCAATATATTGTGGACTGTCTCTAAAAATTACCGCTCCTGCTTTTTTTTTTTTGTTCCATCCTACCAATCGATCAAATAATGCAATAATATTTCTGAAAACTGATCTAAATTCGTTAGAATTTCTATTAGGGATTGGTCAGTCCACATTTTAAGATTTCTGCTTTAAATTCCGAATAAATCCAGAATAATCAGAGTTTGAAATTTCCGAAATTTGAAAATATTCAAGCATAAATAAACATGAATTGGCATCGATAATATATCTATTGAATTTTGGAACCGAAAAAAAAACGAAAAAACCGTAAAAACCTCTACATCAAAATATAGGTTTTGGTTTCGGTTCCTAAAAAAAATGTATTTAAGGGTTCCTATCCAATTTCGCTCCCAAGATTTTCAAAAAATTTATTTATTTTTGATTTGTATACTAATTATTGTTATACTTATATAAAATTATCTGTACATGGACCCGCAGCCTGTTTTCGAGGCTCGCGAAGTTTCTCTAAAATATTTATTTAAATGACTCCATTTTATATGAGATGTGTCACTATTAGCTAAGGCCTAAGTTAATAGTTAATAGTTATCCATATTTATAATTAAAATTTAAAACAATATAGGTGCGGATACAATATTGTAAGAAAGTAATATTATCAGTACACCTTATAACATTTCCGTCTATAATATAGTTATATAATATTTTCTGTGAATATGCAATATAATAATTATTATTTACTAATTAATATATTTAATATTTCGGATTCTCTTTTTACAAAATTGAATTAATTTTGGAAAAAAATAAACTTAACGTGGCAATAAAATGAATTAACTCGTAAGTTACTGAATAACATAAGAAAAAAAGTAACTCGTTAATTAACTTAGTTAAAAGTAAATTAACTTTTTAACTTAACTTTAACTTATTAATTCGTTAATGCCCATCCTTGCTTTTTTACAGAACAAATAACATTCTATTGACATACATAGAAAAAAAGAAACAAGCAAAATTGGAAAATGAAAATGTCCGTAAACAGTTTAAAATAAATCCAAATAATCTTAATAATACATTTTATCGTGTATAGAAAATGATAATATAAACAACCAGTGAAAATTTCAAGCACCTATCTACGATCATTTGTTTTAGAGTTATAGGTACACCAAAAACCAAAATTTTACCTATATTGTAATACTCATATGAAAGTGAAAAAAAATACGGTCGATGGGTCAAACCCCATGACCCCTCCCCCCCAGTGAGTACGCCACTGGTTATATAACTTATATATAGTTATTCTTATCAGTGATAAATAATAATATTGTTTTTGGCTGGGGAATCAATAATCACGATAAAGAAAATAGCAAAAAATAAATAAAAATAATAACTAGTCAATATTTAAAACACAAACACATATCAAAAGTAGGCAAAACATGTATTACTAATATGTTAGAAAATAAAGAACCTTGGGGATCTATCCACCATATCCCTCCCCCTTTGAGAACGTCCATGTATTTGTAAATTCAGTTTTCTTCTTTTACTTTTTTACTCTAAAATAACTAATTTAGTCGTGATTTAATATTTACTCATATTTAATCATATTATAACATTATATTATTATGTAGTGCATATGATGTCACCGGTCAACGGCACACATTAAGAATGTGGCACTTATCATTATAAAGTAATTTTTATTTTTTCAAATGTGTGCATGACTTATCATAAATTTGTTTTCAGAGTAGACATACTTTTTTATAAGAAATATTTTAGACTCATAGCGGGAGTGATGAATATATTGGTTTTACAATATGGTGTGTTTTTTAATTTTATTTATTTTGATCGTGTACAAGATTAACAGTCGAAATAATACTTTGATTTTCAACTTCAAAATCTTGTCCAATGAAAATGTGAATCTGGTTGGTGCATTCGGGAGGTGACAGTTTTAAAGTTCCCAGTTTCCAGTTACCAAAAGCGCCGGCAAATACAATTCAGGAAAAACGGGAAGCCTTGCGTGAAATCGGTTTTCGATGAAATCGATTTTGGTTTTTTGTGTAAATATAAAAACCGTGATATACCGAAACTATGTACAGTACAGGTACATGGAATTCTTACTGAATGTTTATATTAGCATTTACTATACACTATGCTAAAATATTTGAAATAGTTTGACTCGTATTGTCCTATTTATTGGTGTAATATGCAATTTTTGATTATTACTAACTTTTTTAAAATTAATGTCGATAACAAGTTTTTCGCTTTGTCAAAAAACTCAACAAATATGTAACAGAATCTCGTAAGTTGTTGTCAGTAGAAATTAAAAAAAACATTTAGAGCATAAATTTACAATATTATTTTATGAGCGCCTGAAGTTCTAATTTTTACAACATTGGATATTCACTAGATTACATGGAGCGATTTTCTTATCGCTTACTGAACTTCCTGAACTTATTTAAAAAGCAACTTTTACCCTGAACATAAAAATCCTAATGGCTGCAATAGGAATACTGACTAGGTATAATACATATATAAACACAAAAACCTCCCAAAATACCACATAACTTAATAAGATAAAGTGGATATTTCACAAAAAACAGCAATTCTAACAAGTTGTTGAAATAATGCTTTGATTTTCAAATTCATTGGGTTTTCTGTTGGGGAAGTGAATAAAATAATTGCATATGAAAATTCCTACTTAGTAATTTTAAATAGCGTTGGGTAAAACTAAAATCAGTTTTCGCAAAATCGATTTAAATTTTTGATGTAACTCAAAATCGAATTAGGTACCTACCTTAGTTACTTTAAATGTTCACCAAATGTTTACATTATAATTTTTCATATGTGTATAATAACATTTTAAAAATATATAGACACATTTTGGCTATTTTTAGGCAAAAGAAATTTGGGTTTGTATTAATTTTTTTATACATCATATATTGTCATTTGTTGATAACATTTTTTTCGCTTGGTCAAAAACTTAAAAATCTGATAGAAGATGCAACCTATATTGTTAGTGGATATTAAAATATATCTCAGTAAAACTAACTAAATCAAATTTACTACCTGAAGCCACTCCCAAACTTGAAAACTGATTCATTTTAGGTTTCTAAACATATATTTATACACCATATGCCCCCCGTGTCCCTCAGTCTACTGCTACCAGTATATAGTTACGATTGTTAATATAATACATTATGATTATTGTTAATTTATTATCCGTATTAACTGTACATACATTATACAAAAATATGTAATTGTAATTTATCGAGTTGAATTAAAATACATTTAGAAACTAGGAATTAAGCACGCTCGAAATGTGAGCTTTTCTAACTTGATTTCTACTATAAACATACAAAAATATATGTACAAATAACAACACGCACACACGATTGTATTGTACTGGTTTATGTTATACAATTAAAATAAATTGTTTTCATTATTATAAGTTTGTATGTGTACCACCTCCAAGGCAGTAAATTCATATTAATTATTATTATAGAAAATAATGTAATTTTAAATTCATAAGATTATAATATTTAATTATGCTAACAAACTATCCAATCATAAAATATTTGTTTTAGAACATGATTACAAAAATATGAAATTAAATCAAATTTGTTTTCTTTTAAATTATGAATGATTATTAATTTGGACGTGGGTAATGGTTATAGTTTTGCTTTCAATGGCTCATATTTGAATGAATACATTTTATTTAGATACCACCATGGTTTTTACTTTTTATAAGATACAGCTTTAAAAATATACTCGCTGTTTATCGTTTATACATCAAATGTCATGTAGTTCTACAAATTTCAGAGTGCGTGGATAATATGAATATTGAACTTCTTACATCTTACTCATTGTGACATCATTACATTCATGCGCTCCGCTCAGAACCTAAAAAAATCTAAAAAAAAATGGATACTTAATATGTCCGTAAACACTTCAAAATAAATCAAAATATTATGAAAATTATATCGTGTATAGAAAATACTAATATAAAAATTAAGTGGAAGTTTCATGTATCCACCATTTACAGTTCCTTCAAAAACCAAAATCGGTTTTATTAAAGACCGATTTTGAGTAAAAATTCTGGTTTTTCCTTAATTTTTATTTTGTTTTTTTCCGGCACGGTTGAACCGATTTAAATTAATTTTAGATTCTGAGTGAAACGATGAATGTATTGATTTTACAATGATGTTTTTTTTTTTTTTTTTATTTTTGTGTCTGTCATCACGTTTTAGAACAGTAAAAGTGCTTGGATTTTCTTCAACAGTAGCTTTTCTGATAGGAAAGTGAATCTAGTTGGTACTTTGGGGGGTCAAAAGTAAAAATTTCCCAGTAGTTTTCACAAGCGCCGGGAAAAACAACATACAAATTAAGGAAAAACGGGAATTTTTACGCAAAATC
>WHPZ01580528.1:0-49397 GCA_016617965.1 Macrosiphum rosae
CGCCAGGATTGAGATGCCATAGTCAGGTGCCCGTCTAATTTAGGTGGGCGTCTAAGCTATCAGGATTGGTCAATTAGCTACATACGGCACTGACTTTACGCTTACGTACAAAGATCCACAACGTTAATATATTGGGATAGTGGGGGGAGTATTATTTGCCAGCTGCTTTTGCCGCAGTCTCAACCCACTTACCTAAGTTTTCTCGACCATTTTCTTTGTTCCATAGATAGTGGGGCGCACTTGGAACACGAAGCGAACAGCAGTCGATAGTGTTTCCTTTGAGATCTGCGATTTTGCTGATATCGATGGTTAAGATGCCATTGCCGTGCTTAATGCTTTGCTCTATCTCATATTTTACCCATTTACTCTGATTAGTTGTGGCTCCAATAAGAACTACAGTGACGCTCGTACTGTAAGGGTTACTCTTATCGTCAGGCCAGTGAAGCGATGAATGTCGGGTCTTCCAGAGGTGATTTGTTCCACCAGTATCGAACGCGTCATGTCTGGACGTAATGCCGCTCTGGCGCAGATTACAGCCCTAATCCACCAGTTGGATGAGATATCTGCGCTGACCAACCGTATCGGCGGGGGAACGGCAAAGGACTGGGCCATGCGTCAGGGACACTGTTACGCCTCTTGGCTGACTGAAAGGGTTGATACGGCCATTAAGGCTATTACACGTAACATCGATCGCAGTGTCTGGCGTGACCTGATGCTGAAATCCAGAATGATTTCTCTTATGGACGTGCAGGCCCTCGATGAGTGGTATAAAAATCTGGATGAGGGGGATCTGCCGGAAATCAGTGTAGAAAACATTCTGGCGACCTTTGAACAATTGCACCACAAGTAAGGGAGAAGTGTTTGAGCGTGGAGTGATCAACGTATTCAAGTGGCTCTCATGGGATTATAAAACTAACAGTCCATGCAGTTTTGGTAAAAAGATCATCATCAATAATCTGGTCACTGACAATCGCTGGGGCTATAGCCTGAACTGGGGCTGGCGTCGTGACCAACTGACAGATCTGGAATGGATGCTCTTCCTGCTGGATGGCAAATCCATTCCTGACAATCGCGGTGATGTCACGACCTGGCTAATGGAACATATTCGCGATCATCCGGGCGGGCAGTCGTACGAAGATTGTTTCTTCAGCATTCGTTATTTTCAAAAGGGAACCGCGCATCTGACATTCAAACGTCCGGAACTCATAGAAAAGATGAACGACATCATTGCAAAGCACTATCCGGGGATGTTGGCAGCGCGGTAGTTCACCGTTAGAATCACCGGGCTCGAAATTGCTGATGTTTTCAGCGAAGTACGATTGGGGGCTCCGTCGTTTTACGAACAGAGAAAAATGCTTTAATAACAAGGGTTATATGGTCTGTATCCGAATCCTGTAGGGAACAAAAATAACAAACCTATATTTGACTGACTGGCTTGTGGTACGGCTTTAAACGTTAGTTTAGAATGTGCAACCTTTGCATTTCATCAGACTGTTTCTCTGATGCTGGAGGTTTTGTGGAGTACCAATTACAGACAACCGATGGCTGCGCTCGCCGTGGTCGCCTGATCTTTGAACGCGGCGTGGTGGAAACTCCGGCTTTTATGCCGGTTGGCACCTATGGCACGGTTAAAGGCATGACGCCAGAAGAAGTGAAAGAGACAGGTGCACAGATCCTGTTGGGTAACACTTTCCACCTGTGGCTGCGTCCAGGGCAGACGATCATGAAGTTGCACGGTGACTTGCACGATTTCATGCAGTGGCACGGACCGATCCTCACTGATTCCGGTGGCTTTCAAGTGTTTAGCCTGGGCGCGATGCGCAAGATTAAAGAGGAAGGCGTCTATTTCCGTAACCCGATCAACGGCGACAAAGTATTTCTTAGCCCCGAAAAATCGATGGAAATCCAGTATGACCTGGGTTCTGATATCGTGATGATCTTTGACGAGTGCGCCCCGTACCCAGCTGATTGGGATTACGCCAAGCGTTCGATGGAGCTGTCACTGCGCTGGGCGCAGCGCAGTCGTCAACGTTTTGACGAGTTGAATAATAAAAATGCTTTATTCGGCATTATCCAGGGTGGCGTTTACGAAGATTTACGTGATGCTTCAGTAAAAGGGCTGGTGGATATCGGCTTTGATGGTTACGCTGTTGGCGGCTTGGCGGTGGGGGAGCCAAAAGAGGCTATGCACCGCATTCTCGAACACGTTTGCCCGCAAATTCCGCCAGATAAGCCACGCTATCTGATGGGCGTCGGCAAGCCTGAAGATTTGGTGGAGGGTGTGCGTCGCGGCATTGACATGTTCGATTGCGTGATGCCAACGCGTAACGCCCGCAACGGTCATCTGTTCGTCACTGACGGTGTGGTTAAAATTCGTAATGCCAAGTATAAAGATGATATTTCTCCGTTGGATAAAGACTGTGATTGCTATACTTGTCGCCATTACAGCCGTGCCTATTTGCATCATCTTGATCGTTGCAACGAAATACTGGGGGCTAGATTGAACACTATTCATAACCTGCGCTATTACCAGCGCCTGATGGCGGGTTTACGCCAGGCTATTGAAGAGGGTAAATTAGCGCTGTTTGTTGCGGATTTTTATGGTCGGCTCGGCAAGCCGATGCCACCTTTAAATACCTAATAGACCTCAAAATGCGGCAAGGTGGCGACCAAACGAATCCTCAGGGCTTTAGAGTGCTATGTGATGGGGAGAGGGAAGCCAACACCGCTGTAGTTTGAAAGATGAAGGGTAGAATTGCTTAATCTATACCCTAAATAATTCGAGTTGCAGGAAGGCGGCAACGCAGCGGCTTCCCAGGCGCTTACCCCAGTCAGCGCCTATCCCAGTAGGCGTACATTGTTGCAGCCAGTTTGCACCAGGACAGAGTGCAACAACCGTAGCGTACATGGCGTACGTGAGGAGGGTGAGCACTGCCCAGGGCCAAAATGGCAAAAAAATAGCCTAATGGGATAAGTTCTGAGTGACTGGGGTGAGTGAGGGAAGCTGACGTACAGGCAACTTGAAGTATGACGGGTATAATAATTGATAACTTAATGAGGGAATTTTAATGAGCTTTTTCATGTCTGACGCCATCGAATCCCCAGGGGCTCCGGCTCAGGGAAGCCCGTACTCTCTGATCATTATGCTAGTGATGTTCGGTCTGATTTTCTATTTCATGATCCTACGGCCTCAACAGAAACGCGCTAAAGATCATAAAAAACTGATGGATTCCATCGGCAAGGGTGATGAAGTCATGACTACCGGTGGTCTGATTGGCCGCGTGGCCAAAGTGGCCGACACCGGCATTATCACCATTGCGTTAAACGACACCACGGAAGTGATGATCAAGCGCGACTTCGTGGCGGCCGTTCTGCCTAAAGGTACCATGAAGGCCCTATAATTTTTTTCCCTAAGGGAATTGCCGTGTTAAACCGTTATCCTATGTGGAAGTATCTGATGTTGATCGTGGTGATCCTCATTGGGCTGCTTTATGCACTTCCCAACCTTTATGGTGAGGATCCAGCCTTACAAATCACTGGTGCGCGCGGTGTCGCCGCCAGTGAAACTACACTGGATCAGATCCGTACCGTATTAGAAAAAGACCATATCGCGAGCAAGTCGATAGCGTTGGAAAATGGTGCCATCTTGGCGCGTTTTAATGCTCCTGACGTTCAACTGCGCGCCCGTGAAGCGCTGATGGCGGAACTGGGTGACAAATTTGTCGTCGCGCTGAACCTGGCCCCGGCCACGCCGAGCTGGTTGGTGATGCTGGGGGCTGAGCCGATGAAACTCGGCCTGGATCTGCGTGGCGGTGTGCACTTCCTGATGGAAGTTGACATGAACACCGCGCTCGGCAAGTTGCAGGAACAGACCATGGATACCTTGCGTAGCGAGCTGCGCGAAAAGGGCATTCCTTACGCGTCTATCCGTAAGTTAAGCAACAATGGCGTGGAAGTGCACTTCCGTGACGATGCCACCCGCGATAAGGCCATCAGCTACATGGGGCCGCGCCAACGCGACCTGGTGCTTTCCAGCAATGGCAGCAACACTCTGAAAGCCAACCTGTCTGATGCCCGTCTGAGCGAAGCGCGTGAATATGCGGTGCAGCAAAACATCACTATTCTGCGTAACCGCGTTAACCAGCTTGGTGTTGCCGAACCCCTGGTGCAGCGCCAGGGGACTGATCGCATTGTGGTCGAGTTACCGGGTATTCAGGATACCGCACGGGCTAAAGAGATCCTGGGTGCGACTGCAACGCTGGAGTTCCGTTTGGTGAACACCACTGCGGCGGCCAGCGGCCGCGTGCCGGGCGATTCCGAAGTGAAATACACCCGTGATGGTCATCCGATAGTGCTGTACAAGCGCGTGATCCTGACTGGTAACCACATCACCGATTCCACCTCAAGCACCGACGAGTACAACCAGCCGCAGGTTAATATCTCGCTGGACAGCGCTGGCGGTACCTTAATGTCTAACTTCACCAAGGACAACATCGGCAAGCCGATGTCGACCCTGTTCGTGGAGTATAAAGATAGCGGCAAGAAAGACGCCAATGGTCGTGCAGTGCTGGTCAAGCAAGAAGAAGTGATCAACGTGGCAAATATTCAGTCGCGTCTGGGCAACAGCTTCCGCATTACCGGTATCGGTAATGCGAACGAAGCACGTCAGCTTGCGCTGTTGCTACGTGCTGGTGCACTGATCGCGCCGATCCAGATTATTGAAGAACGCACCATCGGCCCAACGTTGGGTCAGCAGAACATTGCCCAAGGTCTGGAAGCCTGTTTATGGGGGCTGGTGGCATCCATCATCTTCATGGTGGCTTGGTATCGCAAGTTTGGCATGATCGCCACCACTGCGCTGGTCGCTAACCTGGTGTTGATCGTTGGCGTTATGTCCCTGCTACCGGGGGCGACGCTGACCATGCCGGGCATTGCCGGGATCGTATTGACGTTGGCGGTGGCAGTAGACGCCAATGTACTGATAAACGAACGTATCAAGGAAGAGCTGAAGAACGGGCGTTCTGTTCAGCAAGCGATCCATGAGGGCTATAAAGGTGCCTTCTCCAGTATCGTTGACGCCAACATCACCACCTTGATCACCGCAGTCATTTTGTACGCTGTGGGAACGGGTTCGATCAAGGGCTTTGCAATTACCACCGCAATCGGTGTGGCGACCTCCATGTTCACCGCGATTGTCGGTACTCGTGCTATCGTCAACCTGCTTTACGGCGGCAAACGCATTAACAAGCTGTCTATCTGAGGAGTGCGTTGTGGCACAGGATTATACTGTTGAGCAACTCAACTATGGCCGTAAAGTCTACGACTTTATGCGCTGGGATTACGTGGCCTTTGGCATCTCATTGTTGCTGCTGGTCGCATCAATCGCCACCATGTCGGTGCGTGGATTTAACTGGGGGTTAGATTTTACTGGCGGTACGGTAATTGAAATTAACCTGGAAAAACCGGCTAACCTTGACCTGATACGCGATAGGCTGGAAAAAGCTGGGTTCCAAGACCCGGTTATCCAAAATTTTGGCAGCAGCCGCGACGTGATGGTGCGTATGCCCCCGACGACCGGTACTGCAGGCCAGGAACTGGGTAATAAGGTGATCAACGTGATCAATGACTCGGTGGATAACCACGCCATCGTGAAGCGTATCGAGTTTGTTGGCCCAAGCGTGGGCAGCGAGTTGGCGCAAAACGGTGGTATGGCGTTACTGGTGGCGTTGATTTGTATTCTGATCTACGTCGGTTTCCGCTTTGAATGGCGTCTGGCGTTGGGGGCGGTTATTGCCTTGGCGCACGATGTGGTCATCACCTTGGGCGTACTATCGCTGTTCCACATCGAGATTGACCTCACTATCGTCGCATCCCTGATGTCAGTTATTGGTTACTCGTTGAACGACAGCATTGTGGTTTCTGATCGTATTCGTGAGAACTTCCGTAAGATCCGCCGTGGCACGCCTTATGAGATCATGAATGTATCCTTGACTCAAACGTTGAGCCGCACGCTGATGACCTCTGGCACCACGTTGTTGGTGGTGCTGATGCTGTACATTTTCGGTGGTGCGATGCTGCATGGCTTCTCGCTGGCGATGCTGATCGGCGTGTCGATTGGTACCCTCTCTTCCATCTATGTTGCCTCGGCGCTGGCATTAAAGCTGGGTATGAAGCGCGAGCACATGCTGCAACAAAAAGTGGAAAAAGAGGGCGCGGATCAGCCGGCGATCCTGCCGTAAACCAGGTGGTGTTCAGCTAAATAATTTAAGGGGCGTCGATTGGCGCTCTTTTTTTGCCCGGCTAACGGACGGGCGGCTTGTGAGCAGTAGTGACAATCAGCACATTGCTGAAGGCTCCATTGCGAAGCCTGGCCGATCACAACAAATGGCCGATGACCTTTGTTGTGGCCGCACTATCGCGTTAAACTGCCTAACTATGAAATCGTTTATCAGGACGTGTTATGCATTGCCCTTTCTGTGCCGCAGTTGATACCAAAGTCATTGATTCCCGCTTGGTGGGTGATGGTTCGCAGGTACGCCGCCGCCGTCAGTGTCTGATGTGTAGCGAACGCTTTACTACCTTTGAGGTGGCTGAGCTGGTGATGCCACGGGTGATTAAAAGCAGTGAGGTGCGCGAGCCATTCGATGAAAACAAACTGCGTCGCGGCATGCTGAAGGCGCTGGAAAAAAGCCCGGTGAGTGCGGATGATGTGGAAAATGCCATCAATCATATCAAATCACAGCTACGCGCTATGGGGGAACGAGAAGTGCCGACCAAGCTGGTCGGCAATCTGGTGATGGAGGCGCTGAAAAAATTGGATAAGGTAGCTTATATCCGCTTTGCATCGGTATACCGCAGTTTTGAAGATATCCGCGAATTCGGCGAAGAGATCGCCCGCCTACAGGACTGAAGGAGCAGGGGATGCAAAGTGACGTATTTTACATGGCGCGTGCTTTTAAACTGGCGCGGCTGGGGCGTTTTACCACTGCCCCTAATCCCAACGTTGGCTGTGTTATTGTGCGCGATGGCGAAATCGTGGGTGAAGGGTATCATCTACGCGCTGGTGAACCCCACGCAGAAGTGCATGCACTGTGCATGGCGGGAGAAAAGGCGCGTGGTGCCACCGCCTATGTCACGCTTGAACCGTGCAGCCATCATGGCCGCACGCCGCCGTGCGCCGATGCGTTGGTTGCAGCTGGCGTCAGCCGGGTGGTCACCGCGATGCAGGATCCCAATCCACAGGTGGCGGGGCGTGGGTTGTACCAATTGCAGCAGGCTGGCATCGAGGTGTGTCACGGCTTGATGCTGGCGGAAGCCGAAGCAGTGAATCCGGGCTTCCTGAAACGTATGCGCACCGGATTCCCTTATGTGCAACTTAAGCTTGCGGTATCGCTGGATGGCCGCACGGCGATGACCTCCGGTGAAAGCCAATGGATCACCTCCTCTCAGGCTCGCCAAGACGTACAGCGTCTACGCGCGCAAAGCGCGGCGATCCTCAGTACCAGCGCCACCGTATTGGCAGACGATCCTGCGCTGACGGTGCGTTGGGATGAGCTGGATGCCGAAACGCAAAGCCTATATCCGCAGGAAAACCTGCGCCAGCCATGGCGTATTATCCTTGACAGCCAGAACCGCGTGACGCCGCAGCATCGGGTAGTGCAACAGCCGGGCGCTACCTGGCTGGCGCGCCTACAGCCAGATAAACAGGCTTGGCCGCAGGACGTTGAACAGTTGATCTTTCCAGCGCACGGTGGCGGCGTCGATCTGGTGGTGATGATGATGCATCTGGCGAAGCGCCAAGTGAACTCAATCTGGGTCGAAGCGGGTGCTCAATTGTCCGGTGCGCTGCTCCAGGCCGTGCTAGTAGATGAGCTAGTTCTGTACCTCGCCCCAAAACTGTTGGGTGATGATGGCCGGGGTCTGTGTCATCTGCCGGGGCTTGAGCAACTGGCTGATGCGCCTGAGTTTGTTTTCAGCGAGGTGCGGCAAGTCGGGCCTGATCTGCGCCTGCGGCTCAGGGCTAAGTACGGAATATAATGTGCGGTGAGGGGCGAAACTGCCCGTGCAGGCAGATATACCCCAAATCATTGGCGTGGCATCAATGTGGCAAGGGCGTTTATCCAATGAGTCAGTGCCTATCCCTGTAGGCATACATTATTGCAGCCAGTCTGGACCAGGACAGCGCGCAACAGCCGATGCAACTTGAAGTATCACGGGTATAGATGCAGCTTCAAGTATGACGGGTATAAAGGATATGATAGAATCCGCCCCCTTGTGGGGTACTGATCCCTTTTTTAAGGAAAGCCTATGAAAATTATCGAAGGTGTTATTGCGACTCCAGATGCCCGTGTAGCGATCGCAATTGCACGTTTTAACAATTTCATCAACGGCAGCCTGCTGCAAGGTGCCAGCGACGCACTAAAGCGCATCGGTCAGGTTGCTGACGACAACATCACCGTGGTCTGGGTTCCAGGGGCTTACGAGTTGCCATTGGCTGTGCGCGTGCTGGCCAACACGGGCAAATATGACGCAGTTATCGCATTGGGTACCGTTATCCGTGGGGGGACTGCGCACTTCGAATATGTGGCGGGTGAAGCTAGCTCGGGCATCGGGAGTGTTGCTTTGAACACTGAAGTCCCGGTTGCCTTTGGCGTGCTGACCACTGAAAGCATTGAACAGGCTATCGAACGTGCTGGCACCAAAGCGGGCAACAAAGGTGCTGAAGCTGCGCTGACTGCACTTGAAATGATTAATGTTATCAAAGCTATTAAAGCCTGAATTTAGTTAAGGGGAATTCCGTGAAACCTGCTGCTCGTCGTCGCGCTCGTGAGTGCGCTGTTCAAGCACTTTACTCTTGGCAGTTGTCTAAAAATGACATCGCCGATGTTGAACACCAGTTCCTGACGGAGCAGGATGTCAACGGTGTTGACATCGCCTATTTTCGCGAGTTGTTTTCCGGCGTAGCGGTGAATGCAGGTATGCTGGATACGCTGATGGTTCCCTACTTGTCGCGCCAGCTTGACGAACTGGGCCAGGTGGAGCGTGCAGTTTTGCGCATTGCGCTGTTTGAGCTGAAAATGCGTGAGGACGTTCCTTACAAAGTGGCCATCAATGAAGCGATCGAATTGGCGAAAACCTTCGGCGCTGAGGATAGCCACAAGTTTGTGAATGGCGTGCTGGATAAAGCGGCACCCACTATTCGCAAGAAAAAATAAAAGTTAGGGGCGGCATGCCCGGCCTTAACTGCTGTTACTGGAATATCGACCATGGCATGCAGCGAATTTGACCTCATTGCTCGCTATTTTAACCGGATTGAACACTTACGCCGGGACGTACAGTTGGGCATTGGAGATGACTGCGCACTTCTTACAGTGGCAGAAAAACAGCTTTTGGCCGTCAGTACCGACACTCTGGTTGCTGGCATTCACTTTCTACCGGATATCGCTCCGGCCGATCTCGGCCGCAAGGCGCTGGCGGTTAACCTAAGCGATCTGGCAGCGATGGGGGCCGATCCAGCCTGGCTTTCACTGGCACTCACGCTACCTAAAGTAGATGAAGCGTGGCTTAAGGCATTTAGCGACAGCCTATTCGAACAGCTTGATTACTACGGCATGCAGTTGATTGGCGGTGATACCACGCGTGGCCCGCTGAGCATGACGCTGACTATCCAGGGGCTGATCCCGGCTGGGCGAGCGCTGACCCGCAGCGGCGCGCGTATTGGCGACTGGATCTACGTTACCGGCACGTTGGGCGATAGCGCCGCCGGTTTAGCGATTATTCAGGGGCACCTACAAGTTACGGATGCACAAGCCCGTGATTACTTGATTGGCCGTCACCTGTGGCCGCAGCCTCGGGTATTACAGGGCCAGGCGCTACGCGATCTGGCCAGTTCGGCGATCGACATCTCCGATGGTTTGATCGCTGATCTGAGGCATGTGCTGAAGGCCAGCGAATGTGGTGCGCGTATCGATTTGGATGAATTACCGCTGTCGCAGATGCTGAGTCGTCACGCGGATGCCGAACAGGCATTGTACTGGGGGCTGACGGGTGGCGAGGATTACGAACTGTGTTTCACTGTGCCGGAGATCAACCGTGGCGCGCTGGAAGTGGCATTGAGCCACCTCGGCGTGGACTACACCTGCATTGGTCAGACCTGCATTGGTCAGATTTGCCCGCTGTCGGAAGGTATCAAATTCTATCGCCATGATCAGGTGGTGGAACTGGCGTGGAAAGGTTATGACCATTTCAGCCCTGGGCAGGGTGGGTTTTATGGATGAAGCCAAACGTCGCCTGCGGATGAGCAATCCGTTGCACCTGCTGGCTACCGGCTTTGGCAGCGGTTTGTCATCGCTGATGCCGGGTACCATAGGGTCGCTGGCGGCGATCCCGTTCTGGCTACTGCTGATCCAGCTACCGTGGCAATTGTATTTGCTACTGCTGATGTTCAGCATCTGCATTGGTGTTTATCTCTGCCATCAGACCGCCAAAGACATGCGGGTACACGATCATGGCAGCATCGTTTGGGATGAGTTTGTCGGTATGTGGATCACGCTGATGGCGCTGCCAGTTAATAATTGGCAGTGGGTGATCGCCGGTTTGGTGATTTTCCGCATTCTGGATATAGGGAAACCCTGGCCGATCCGCTGGTTTGATCGCAATGTGCAGGGCGGAATGGGCATCATGATCGATGACATCGTCGCCGGGGTGTTGTCAGCCGGTATTATCTACCTGATAGGCCACTACCAGCCAATGTGAACGTCATGATCACGTTGATTTATGGTGGCTAAGGGCTTCCCAACTGTTTTCATTAGGCGTCACGGGAAATATTCCAAATGACGTTTTCATAGGCAGATTTTCGCCAAAAACAAATATGCCCCAGCAAAAGGGCAAGAAAGCGTTATTGTGCCAACCAGCTTTCGATCTGGCGTTGAATGCCAGCGGCATCCAACGCCAGGTCGGCCCGCACTTCTTCCTGGCTACCTTGTGGCACGAAGCTGTCCGGTAGGCCGATATTTAGCACCGCAACCGGGCGGCAGCGGGCCATCAGTAACTCATTGACGCCGCTGCCAGCGCCGCCGATGACGGCGTTTTCTTCCAGCGTCACCAGCACCTCGTGGCTGGCGGCCATTTCCAGCACCAACTGTTCGTCCAGCGGTTTGACAAAGCGCATGTCCACCAGCGTGGCATCGAGCACTTCTGCCGCCTGAGCGGCTTCCGGCAGCAAGGTACCGAAATTAAGGATAGCGATGTTCTTACCGGCGCGGCGCACTCGGCCTTTACCGATCGGCAGCATGTTGAGTGGCTCCAGCGTTGCGCCAGTGCCGGTGCCGCGTGGGTAGCGCACTGCGCTTGGGCCATCGTTGTAGTGATAGCCGGTGTATAACATCTGGCGGCACTCGTTCTCATCGCTCGGCGTCATGATCACCATGGTCGGGATACAACGCAGGAACGACAAATCGAAAGCGCCCTGATGGGTCTGGCCGTCAGCGCCAACGATACCACCGCGATCAATGGCGAACATCACCGGGAGTTGTTGGATTGCCACATCGTGGATCAGTTGATCGTAGGCGCGTTGCAAGAAGGTGGAGTAGATCGCCACTACTGGCTTGTAGCCGCCGATCGCCAGCCCAGCGGCGAAGGTTACCGCGTGCTGCTCGGCGATCGCTACGTCAAAATATTGTTGTGGGTAGTCACGCGAGAATTGCACCATGCCGGAACCCTCACGCATCGCTGGCGTAATGGCCATCAGCGCGCTATCTTTGGCGGCCGTTTCACACAACCAGTCACCAAAAATTTTTGAATAGCTCGGCAAGCTGCCAACGATCGTCGGCAGCTTGCCACTGGCTGGATCGAACTTTGGCACCGAGTGGAAGCTGATCGGGTCTTTTTCCGCTGGTGCATAGCCCCGACCTTTCTTCGTCATGATGTGCAGTAGCTGCGGGCCTTTCAGGTCACGCATGTTTTTCAACGTGGCGACCAGGTTATGGACATCGTGGCCGTCAACCGGGCCGATATAATTGAAGCCTAGTTCTTCGAACAATGTACCGGGAACCACCATACCTTTCAGGTGTTCTTCGGTGCGTTTCACCAGTTCTTTGATTGGCGGTAGGCCGGACAGCACTTTTTTACCCCCCTCGCGTAACGTGGTGTATAGCTTGCCGGAGAGCAACTGCGCCAGATGGTTATTCAGCGCCCCGACATTCTCCGAGATCGACATCTCGTTATCGTTTAACACCACCAGTATATCCGGGTTGATGTCTCCGGCGTGGTTCATCGCTTCAAACGCCATGCCAGCGGTAATAGCACCATCGCCGATCACGCACAGGGTGCGGCGGCCCAGCCCCTCACGCTGCGCTGCCACCGCCATGCCGAGGCCAGCGCTGATCGAGGTTGACGAATGGCCGACCGACAGCACATCGTATTCGCTTTCGGCACGCCAAGGGAAGGGATGCAGGCCGCCTTTTTGACGGATGGTGGCGATGCGGTCACGGCGACCGGTTAAAATTTTATGTGGGTAGGCTTGGTGGCCAACATCCCACACCAGGCGATCGAACGGCGTATGGTAGACATAGTGTAACGCCACCGTCAGTTCGACGGTACCTAGCCCGGAGGCGAAGTGGCCGCTGGAGCGGCTGACGCTGTCTAGCAAGTATTGCCGCAGTTCATCACACAGCTTCGGCAAGCTCTCTTTGGGTAGCAAACGGAGTTCATGGGGATTCTCCGCTAGCGCTAAGGTTGGGTATTTGGCTATATCAATACTCATTCGATACTCATATCAGAGGAGTTTACCCTTCATCTTTCAAGTTGCAGCGGCGTTGGCCACCTTCGATTACCTGGCCCCTCTATGGGCCATGCCTCTTACGGGGGCGCTGCTAGCAGTACTCAAATCTGCTCGCGGTAGATTTGTCACCTCAGTGACTAGGTTATCGCTCAGTCACCACCTAGCCGCAGATTGAAATCTATTGGGTATAATGCCACACGTTAATTGTCGCGTTTAATAATAAAACTAGCTAGTGCTCGCAATGGCGCTGTGTCATAAGATTGCGCCGCCAAAGCATTTAATGCAGCTAATGCTTCCTGATAGAGTTCCCACGTCTTAACCTTTGCGTAGTCAAGCCCCAACAAGGCGGGATAGGTACTTTTGCGGTGTTGCTGATCCGCTCCTTGACGTTTGCCGATTTTTTCGGTTTCACCGATAACATCTAAAATGTCGTCTTGCACTTGAAATGCCAGGCCGATGGCAGCGGCGTAACGGTCAAGCAGTGGCAGGGCCGCCCGACCGGAACTACCGGCGGCCAGAGCGCCAAGACGAATTGCTGCACGGATCAGGGCACCGGTTTTGTGACGGTGGATCTGCTCCAGCGCTGCCAAGCCGATTTGCTTGCCCTCGGCGTCCAGATCCATCGACTGGCCACCGCACATGCCGGCTACGCCACTGGCAGCCGCCAGCTCAGAGACCATCGCTAATCGATCACGCAACGCTACGTCGGGCATCTCGGCGTCGGCCAAAATGGAAAAGGCCAGACTTTGCAGTGCATCCCCAGCCAGAATGGCGTTGGCTTCGCCAAATTTGATATGGCAGGTCGGCTGACCACGGCGTAGATCGTCGTTGTCCATCGCCGGCAGATCGTCATGGATCAGCGAATAGGCATGAATGCACTCGACTGCGGCGGCTGGTGCATCCAGGTTATTCTGTGCAATGCCAAACATTTGCCCGGTGGTGTAAACCAAGAATGGACGCAGGCGTTTGCCACCCAGCAGCGCGCCGTGACGCATTGACGCCACCAAATCGCCATCGTTGAATGGCAAAGGTGCGATGAAATCCAGCAGCGTGCGATCAGTGCGCTGGCGGAAAGCCAGCAACTGATCGGCAAAGGCGGCGGATTTGCCGATCTCAGGCATGGGTGTTACTCGGTATCCGGGGTGAAAGGTACCAGCGGTGCATCTTCGGCGCTGTCGTTAAGTAGCATTTGTACACGTTGTTCTGCCTGTTGCAACTTTTGCTGGCCCTGACGCGCCAACTGTACGCCGCGTTCGAATTCACTCAGCGCGTCTTCCAGCGGCAATTCACCGGATTCCAGACGTGTCACGATGTTTTCCAACTCGTTAAGGGAGCTTTCAAAATGGGTGCATTTATTTTTACCGCCTGATTTTGAATTATTTTTTTGCATAATCTTCTTTTTACATCATCATGTGAACCAGGGTCTCAGAGACTATCCTAGCGGATCTTGATTAGCAAATCATGGTGCATATGTATGGAATTCTGCGCTGAGCCTGGTGATAGGGTGATATACTCCGCGCTGGAATTCTTATCTGACAACAAAGATCGCCATGAAGTTTATCATTAAATTATTTCCGGAAATCACCATCAAGAGCCAATCCGTGCGTTTGCGCTTTATCAAGATCCTCTCGACCAATATTCGCAACGTCCTAAAGCAGTATGATGAAACGCTGGCGGTAGTCCGTCACTGGGATCATATTGAAGTTCGTGCCAAAGATGAAAAACAGCAGCCAGTGATTGCCGACGCACTGACACGCATTCCCGGTATCCATCATATTCTGGCAGTGGAAGATCGCACCTATACCGATGTTCACCACATTTTTGAACAGACGCTGGCCGCTTACCGTGAGCAGTTGGTAGGGAAAACCTTCTGTGTGCGGGTTAAACGCCGAGGTAAGCAGGATTTCAACTCGCAGGATCTAGAGCGCTATGTTGGCGGTGGGTTGAACCAGCATATTGAAAGTGCATGCGTGAATCTCTCCTGCCCACAGGTGACGGTGAATCTGGAAATTGAAGACAACAAGCTGATGTTGGTCAAGGGGCGCAGCGAGGGCATCGGTGGTTATCCCGTTGGCACTCAGGATGATGTGCTGTCGCTGATCTCCGGCGGCTTTGATTCAGGCGTGTCCAGCTATATGCTGATGCGTCGTGGCTGCCGCGTGCATTTCTGTTTCTTCAACCTAGGCGGCGCGGCGCATGAGATCTGCGTCAAGCAGGTAGCTCACTACCTGTGGAACCGCTTCGCCAGCTCGCACAAGGTGCGTTTCGTTGCCATCGACTTTGAGCCAGTGGTGGGCGAAATACTGGAGAAGGTCGACGACGGTCAGATGGGTGTGGTGTTGAAGCGCATGATGGTGCGCGCTGCTTCACAGATTGCCGAACGTTACGGGGTGCAGGCGCTGGTGACCGGTGAGGCGCTGGGTCAGGTATCAAGCCAGACACTGACCAACCTGCGTCTGATCGATAATGCCTCGGATACGCTGATTTTGCGTCCGCTGATTTCCCATGACAAAGAGCACATCATTAAAGTAGCGCGTGAGATAGGCACCGAAGATTTCGCCAAAACCATGCCTGAATATTGCGGCGTGATTTCGAAAAGCCCTACGGTAAAGGCCATCAAAGCCAAAATCGAGGAAGAGGAAAGTCACTTCGACTTTTCTATTCTCGATCGGGTGGTGAGCGAAGCGAAAAACGTCGATATCCGCACCATCGCCGAGCAAGCGCAGGAGCAGGTTGCCGAAGTAGAAACCGTCGTGGACTTTGGCGCGGATGATGTGATCCTCGATATCCGTTCAAACGATGAGCAGGAAGACAAACCGCTACAATTGGCGCAAGTTGAAGTGAAACCCTTGCCGTTCTATAAGCTCGGCAGCCAATTCGGCACCCTGGATCAGAGCAAGACTTACCTGCTGTATTGCGAGCGCGGTGTGATGAGCCGCCTGCAAGCGCTGTACCTGCTTGAGCAGGGCTATAGTAATGTGAAAGTTTATCGCCCCTAATCCACTTCAATTATTTGGGGGATTTTATATTTTGCTCGCAGAACAGAAAATGGTTAATCGCGGAAATCGTACATTCCCGGGATCAGCACCAGTTGCGCGGCGATCTCCGCCGCTTTGGCTTTGCCGAGCAGCAAATCGATCAGCTTTAGCGCAAATTCCATCGCAGTTCCCGGCCCCTGGCTGGTGAGCAAATTAACGCGCGCGTCATACACTACCCGCCGCTCTAGCCATTTGTTCGCCGGGATTTGCTCTTTTAGGCCGGGAAAGCCGGTCATATTGCCGATCGGGAACAGATCGTGGTGCTGCAATACCAGCGCGGGCGCGGCACAAATGGCCGCCACGATGTTGCCCTGCAAGTGTGTCTGACGCACCTTTTCTACCAGCAGCGGGCTGTCGCGGAAGCATTCGGCACCTTGCATCCCACCGGGTAGCACGATAGCGTTAAAGGGCTGATCGGCGATCGATACCAGCGGCGCGTCGGCCAGCAGTTTCACGCCGCGCGAGCAGACAATGGTTAGGTCGCCATCGGCAGCTACGCTGGCGGTGGTGACTTTGACGCCGGCCCGCACCAACAAATCGATGGTGGTGACGGCTTCGGTTTCTTCACTACCTGGTGCCAGGCAGACCAGTGCTGATACGCTCATATTCATTTTCCTTTCGCTTAACAAATTCAAATAGCCGCGTGTTTTCCGGTAAGGTAATGCCGTGGTGGTGCGCGCGTCGTAGCAGGTAGCCGGTAATATAGTGAATCTCAGTAGGTCGCTGGGTGCGAATGTCTTGCAGCTGCGAATGTCTTGCAGCATTGAGGAGATGTTATCCGCCGTGCTCTGGATCACTGCCATGACATACTGCCTCAGCGTGTCATCAGCGGTGTGATAGCCTTCTCGTTCCATCACGCTGGCGACTTCGTGACAGATAGCCGCAATCTGTTGCGGATAGCGCTGTAGCTCGCCGTTGCGGCAATCGTATAGCGCTGTCAACGGATTGATCACGCAGTTGACTGCCAGTTTGAGCCAGGCTTGCCGAGGCGATGTTGTTATGCCAAACGACGTTGGGCAAAGCCTGATGCAACACCTCCGCCACATGGTTGAGGTGTTGCGCCGCTGGCGATGTCGGGCCGATGTGGGTGGTGCCACTGGCGACATGAACAATGCTGTTGCCGTCATGGCGCGCTGCGTGGGTGGTAGTGCCTGCAAGCATTGGCTGAGTGCTTGGCGGCAGCTCATCCTGGGTGCCCATGCCGTTATGTAACAGCAGAATGGCGCAGTTGGCGTTAAGCTTTGGCAGCAGTGGACTGACGGTGGCGGAAACCTGCCAGGCTTTCAGCGTAACCAGCAGTAGCTCACTGTGCGCCAAATGGTCAAAATTGTTGGCAGGCAAAGTGTGGTTGCACCAGGTCCCATCAGGTTCGATCACCTTCACTGGGCAGAAGGGCTGTGGCACCCTTAACCATCCCTGTACATCGTGACCCTGCTGATACAGCCGCGAGAACCACAGTTGTCCGAGCGCACCGCAACCAAGAATAGTTATTTTCATCTAGACTCCTTGGCAATACCGCTCAATGACTGGCAGTTAAATTTAGACTTTGTTGCTACCCTAGGCATTATCCATGGGGCATTCTGCAGATTTTGCCTGATAGGGTAAAGCGGTTATCATATACGGCATTAAAATTGTCTAAGGTATTCATTCAGGAGGAAGAAGTATGCCATCTTTCGACATTGTTTCTGAAATTGATATGCAGGAAGTGCGTAACGCCGTTGAAAACGCCTCGCGCGATCTCAGTACCCGCTGGGATTTTCGTAATGTGCCAGCCAGCTTTGAATTGAACGAGAAAAACGAAAGCATCAAGGTTGCCAGTGGATCCGATTTCCAGGTGCAGCAGTTGCTCGATATTTTGCGCGAAAAGTTAAGTAAGCGCAGCATCGAAGGCGGCGCGTTGGAGATCCCGGACAAACTGACTCACAGCGGAAAAACCTTCAGCGTGGATGCCAAGCTGAAGCAGGGTATCGACACTATCCAGGCGAAGAAAATCGTCAAGCTGATTAAAGACAGCAAGCTGAAGATCCAGGCGCAGATCCAGGGCGATGAAGTGCGCGTGACCGGTAAATCGCGCGACGACCTGCAAAGCGTGATGGCGCTGGTGCGTGGCGCGGATCTGGAGCAGCCATTCCAGTTCAAGAACTTCCGCGATTAACCAACAAGAGCCAGTATATTGGCTCTTGTTTTTATCGTGAATTCATTAGCGCTTCAAGTTGGCTTCGGCTGGTCTGTTTGATATCGACCTTGATGTAGGCGCTGCGCTCTTCCGGCAGTACAATCGCTTCCGCCACGCCGGGCTGGGCTTTCAGGCGGCTTTCCAGCGCTGAATCTTTCACCGCCAGTGCCGACAGTGTGATGCGTAGGCTACTGACGTAAGGGGGTTCTTTCATGGTGCTACTGATCAGGAACCAGAGAGCGGCAAGCACCGCGCCGGCGATAAACACCAGCCCTGCGCCTTGCAGGCTATATAACCAACCGCCCAGGCTGCCACCGATCGCTACACCGATAAATTGGCTGGTGGAGTAAGCCCCCATTGCGGTACCCTTATAGCCGGCTGGCGATTCTTTACTGATCAACGAAGGCAGGATCGCCTCCATCACGTTAAATGCCATAAAGAACAACTGCACGCCAGTAATGATGCCCCACAGGTGAGCGTTGGACAGCCATAGCAGTACTTCAGCGCAGAACAGCATCGCCACGCAGCCCATGAACACCTGCTTCATGCGGCGATATTTCTCGGCGTAGATAATGAAAGGCAGCACGGTGGCGAACGACACCAGCATAGTGACCAGATAGACTTTCCAATGTTCGCAGGCTGCCAACCCGGCTTTTTCCATCGCCAATGGTAGCGCCACGAAGCTCGACATCAGCAGAATATGCAGGCACATGATACCGACGTTGAGTTTCAGTAGCCGCGAATTGCTTAGCACCTTGCTGAAGCTGCCGCGCACCATGCTTGACTCACGGTTCAGCACGTGGTGATCGGCAGAAGGTACGATAGCCAGGGTTATCACGATGCCAGCAAGTGCCAGCACGGCGATCATCCAGAACAGCGCATGCAGGCCAAAGGCATGGGTAACGATTGGCCCCAGTACCATCGCGATGGCAAAGGTAATGCCGAAGCTTACGCCAATAAACGCCATGGCTTTAGTGCGGTTTTGTTCACGAGTCAGATCGGATAACAGTGCCATCACCGCCGCCGCAATGGCACCGGAACCTTGCAGTGCCCGGCCGAGGATCACACCCCAAATAGAGTCAGTGGTTGCGGCGATGATGCTGCCAGTTGCAAAGATGAACAACCCACAGACGATCAGCGGTTTGCGGCCAACACGATCGGAAATCAGGCCGAACGGAATTTGAAATACTGCTTGTGCCAAGCCATAGATGCCGATGGCAATGCCGATCAGCGCCTCGCTGGCACCGTTGAGCACCATGCCGTAGGTAGTTAACACCGGCAGCACCATAAACATGCCGAGCATGCGCAGTGAGAACACGGTACCCAGCCCCCAGGTGGCGCGCAGCTCCAGTGGGGTCATTGTATTATCGTTCACATCAAACCTCGGTAAAAACTCTTCTATCAGGCATTTGAAGATAGTGCCTAAGAGAAGGGACTCTATGCTGCGTCATTTTAGTGTGAAGGGCGGGGAGGGTAAACCTAATGTTGTTTAACAGATATTTCCGTTTGGCCACTTTTCGCAGAGAGAAATAAAATGAGCCGCAGAAGCGGCTCATCTACAGCCAATTTGGCTTACCGGACGTAGGTTACCAGCGCTCCTGGCATAGCTGTGACACTGAAGTCGATCGACATCATCACGCTCAGAGAAATGATGGCAACGATAGAGAACACAAACAATTTGCGCGCCCAGATGCTGTCATTTTCGGTTTTGTAACCGCGTAGTGCCATGCCCAGCCACCATGCGCTCACCGCTGCAGCTACGAGCAGGTACTTGTAGCCAGCGTAGCCGCTCAGGGTCAACATCAGCGTGGCGATCATAAACGCTAGGATATAAACAGTGATATGATTTTTGGCGACGGAGATACCCTTCACCACAGGCAGTACTGGGATGTTAGCCGCTTGGTAATCTTTAAAGCGGAAAATGGCGATCGCATAGGAATGCGGCATCTGCCACAAGCTAAAGATGGCCAGCAGGATCAATGCACCAGTGTCAAGCTCGTTGGTCACCGCACAGTAGCCGATAACCGGTGGTGCGGCACCCGACAAGCTACCTATCAGCGTGCCATATACCGAATGACGTTTCATGTACAGGCTGTAAACGCCAACATAAACCACGAAGCCCATCGCCGCCAGCCACATGGCCAACGGATTAGCACCGATATACAGCAACGCAAGACCCGCAATACCTAGAACGGTAGCATAAACCAGGGTGACACTCGGCGCGATCAGACCTCTGACCAGTACCCGGTTCTTCGTTCTCTCCATTTTCTTATCGATGTCGCGATCGATGTAGTTGTTAAACACACAGCCTGAGGCGACCACCAACGAGACACCCAGCAGGGTAGCGAGGAACAAGGGATAATCGATGCTGCCTTTGGAGGCAAGCAGGAATCCCCCAACGACAGAAATTAAATTGCCGAAAATAATTCCTGGTTTAGTGACTTGCAGGTATTGCTTAATCATCACGTGCAGCTCGATTGTTAACTGACCATCATATTGATGTTGAGGTTATACATAATCCAGAGTGAACCTACAACAACGATACCGATGACCATAGCGGTGAACAGCAATGCCACCAGGTTCCAGCGCTCTTCAGATGAGGTGTTCATGTGCAGGAAGTAAATCAGGTGAACTAGCACCTGAATCACCGCCGTGCCAACAACAACCGCTAGGATGGTGGCATGAGAAGCGGAGTCGTTCATCACCATCGCAAATGGGATTACCGTCAGGATGATCGACAGGATAAAGCCGATCAGATATGACTTAACGCTGCCGTGGCTTGCGCCGCCGTGAGAAGTTTCATGGGATGAATGACTCATGACATAACCCCCAGCAGGTAGACAACGGTAAATACGCAAATCCAAATCACATCCAAGAAATGCCAGAATAGGCTCAGACACATCAAACGGGTTTTATTGATTGAGGTCAGACCGCGTTGACTCACTTGAATCATCATGATGGTGATCCAAATCAAGCCGATAGACACATGCAGACCGTGAGTCGCAACCAGCGCGAAGAAGCTGGACAGGAATGCGCTGCGATCTGGACCGAAGCCTTCGACGATCAAGTGATGGAACTCATAGATTTCCATCGCGACGAAGCCCAGACCAAACAGGAAGGTTAGGAACAGCCAGATATTTACGCCACCCACTTTGCCTTTTTTCATGGCGATCATTGCCATGCCGTAGGTGATGGAGCTGAATAACAGCAGGAAAGTTTCAACCAAGACAAACTTCAGCTCGAAGATGTCTTTGCCCGCAGGCCCCCCTGCGGTTCCGTTCGCCAGTACAGCATAAGTCGCGAACAAGCATGCAAACAAAATACAATCGCTCATTAGGTAGATCCAAAATCCAAAGACTTTGGTCTCTCCGGCGTCGTGGTGCCCATGCTCTGCATGGGCTGCGTTAGGGGTAATCAGAGTATCAGTTGACATGTTTCACGCCTGCTTTGCTGATTTGTTCATAGTGTTGGTTTTCAATGCGCTCGATTTCATCAACTTGCACATAGTAATCAATATCTTCATCGAAGCTCTTGGCTATCCAAGTCACGATCATGCCCACGAAGCCAGCGATCGCCATCCACCAGATATTCCAGATCATCGCGAAACCGAATACCAGGCTAAAGCCAGCAATAATCACACCGGCACCGGTATTTTTCGGCATATGAATCGGTTCGTATTTCGCCGGTTTCTTATAGGCTTCACCTTTTTCTTTCATGTCCCAGAATTCATCGCGATCATGAATTTGTGGCACTACGGCAAAGTTGTAGAACGGCGGTGGAGACGAAGTTGACCACTCCAGTGTGCGAGCGTCCCATGGGTCACCAGTCAGATCGCGGTTCTGCTCGCGGTCACACACGCTAACGAAGATCTGAATCAACTGGCACAGGACACCACAGGCAATCAGCGCTGCACCACAAGCCGCTACTAGCAGCAGAGGGTGGAACTCAGGGTTGATGTTCTGGCTGATACGACGAGTCATACCCATAAAACCCAGAGCGTACAGCGGCATAAAGGCAATGAAGAAGCCGATGATCCAGCACCAAAACGCACGGATGCCCCATTTCTCGTTAAGCCGGAAGCCGAAAGATTTAGGGAACCAGTAGGTCAGGCCAGCAAAGCAACCGAACACCACCCCGCCGATGATTACGTTATGGAAGTGGGCAATCAGGAACAAGCTGTTGTGCAACACGAAGTTCGCGCCTGGCACCGCCAGCAGAACGCCAGTCATGCCACCTACAGAAAAGGTGATGATGAAGCCAACAGTCCACAGCATGATAGAGTTGAACTGTATACGGCCCTGATACATGGTAAACAGCCAGTTAAAGATCTTCACCCCGGTTGGGATGGAAATGATCATGGTGGCGATACCGAAGAAGGCGTTAACGTTCGCGCCGGACCCCATGGTGAAGAAGTGGTGCAACCATACGATGAATGACAGAAGGGTAATCGCGATGGTTGCCCATACCAGCGAGGTATAACCGAACTGGCGTTTTCTGGAGAAGGTGGCGGTAACTTCGGAGAACACACCGAACACCGGCAGCACCAGAATGTACACTTCTGGGTGACCCCAAGCCCAGATCAGGTTGATGTACATCATCATGTTGCCACCCATATCATTGGTGAAGAAATGGGTACCCAGATAGCGATCCAGGGTCAGCAATGCGATGGTTACAGTCAGAATGGGGAAAGCAACGATGATCAGGACGTTAGTACAGAGTACCGCCCAAGTGAATACCGGCATCTTCATCAGCGGCATGCCAGGAGCACGCATCTTCGTGATGGTAGCGAAGAAGTTCACGCCGGTCAGCAGGGTACCCAGCCCAGAAATTTGCAGGCTCCAGATCCAGTAATCAACTCCGACGCCAGGGCTGTACTCTTTGCCCGACAGTGGCGGATACGCCAGCCAACCGGTTTGTGCGAACTCACCAACGCCCAGCGAGAGGTTGATCAACATCACGCCTACCACAAACAGCCAGAAACTCAGGGAGTTCAGGAACGGGAAAGCTACGTCACGCGCACCGATTTGCAACGGTACCACGATATTCATCAGACCGACCACCAGCGGCATCGCCATGAAGAAGATCATGATTACGCCGTGGGCGGTGAAGATTTGATCGTAGTGGTGAGGCGGCAGGAACCCAGCCTCACCGGCGGACGCAATCGCCTGCTGGCTTCGCATCATGATGGCATCGGCAAAACCGCGTAGCAGCATAACCATGGCTACAATGATGTACATGATACCAATTTTCTTGTGGTCGACAGAAGTCAGCCAATCTTTCCACAGGCATTTCCATTTACCTAAATATGTTATCAGTGCCAGCAGAGCCAGACCCCCAATAACAATCGCAGCAACGGTGACCATGATGATCGGTTCGTGGTATGGAACCGCATCAAGTGTTAATTTTCCCAACATCAGTTTATTCCTCAGCTCCAGCGTGAGCATGTTCACCCATGTCCATACCCTGGCTCATGTCCATACCTGGATGAGCAGTAGCGCCAGTGTGCATGTCCATATCGCCCATGAATTTGGCAATAGTCTCTTTGAACAAATTCGGTTTGACACTGGAGAAGTACGCGACCGGGTTGTTTTCACTCGGTGCTGCCAGTGTGTTAAAGTCGCTGGTAGCATTAAGGTTATTAGGCGATGCTTTCACCTTGGCAACCCACTGATCAAAGTCGCCTTCGGTCGGAGTCACAATTGCGGTGAACTTCATGCCGGAGAACCCACGGCCACTGTAGCTGCTGGAAATACCGGCGTATTCCCCAGCTTCGTTACCGATCAGGTGCAGTTTGGTTTGCATCCCGGCCATCGCATAAATCTGCCCACCTAACTGAGGAATAAAGAACGAGTTCATTACTGAGTCAGAAGTGACCTTAAATTCGATAGGAACGTCTTTCGGGAAAGCCAGCTCATTAACAGTCGCAATGCCTTGCTCTGGGTAGATAAACAGCCATTTCCAGTCAAGCGACACCACTTCGATAGTCATCGGCTTCTTGTCAGTGACAATCGGCTTGAACGTATCAAGCCCATGTGTGGTCTTCCAGGTAATAGTGCCGAGGATGGCAATAATAATGATAGGAATGGTCCAGACGACTACTTCAATCTTATTGGAGTGTGCCCAGTTAGGACGGTATTTGGCGTCTTTGTTGGAGGCTCGGTACTTCCAGGCAAAAGTGAACGCCATAAAAATAACCGGTATTACCACGATCAGCATTAACATGATTGCAGTGATAATCAGTGTTCGTTGCTCAACACCAATTGCTCCTTTGGGGTTCATCAATACCATATTATGGCAGCCACTGAGCACTACCGTTGCTGCAATTAATGACATTACCCCAATACTTTTATTGTATTTCTTAAGTCTCATCTAACGACCCCAATTGCTAAAGCTCTATTGTCGTTTCATGTGTATGGACATTTTACGGGAAGGGTGCGGTACTGTAAACATGCTTAAGGGTATGTCAGCGCCTGAGTTGGCACTTTCTGTTAACGAGGTCACAGATGTTGCCCTGCTGCGTATTTACCCAATGGCAATGACACGTTGTCGTGTTGCAACATGTTGGGGCGTATGTTAAGGAAAAATAAAGGTATGCGGAATCAGACAGGCGAAGCATATTTTTAAAAGCAGAAGAAATGGTTGGCTTGATGTAAATTAATTGTGAGTTAAGGGTGAATTTAATTTGATTTCGAATACGTGTTGGGCGGACAAAAAATAATTTTGCAGCCAGTGATCTTTTTTAACCAATAGATTCGCGCGGGGAGGTTTTTTTGCTGACCCAGCGTGAACGTCGACCAACCACATCATACCCGCATGCGGCGTAATGCCAGAGAGTCCAACAGGCTACCCATCAGGATGCCCATCAGACTGAACGCGGCACCGATCTGTAACATCCTCTCTGCCAGACCGGGCACCTGGAACCAGTCCAGATTATCGGCTATCAGCAACAATAGCCACAAGCCTAGCAGCGTACAACCTAGCGTCAATAACCGCAGCGTCCAGCTATAAGCCCTAGGGAACGCCTCACGCGGCATAAAATTACCGGTCTTTTGAGTATATTCAAGCGTCTTGCGGCAGATGCCCAGCAACAGCAGGCCAGGTAAGGCGGCGGCGATCGAGAATAAATAGAACAGCGGCCAGCCATTGGTCTCGACGAACCAGCCAGCGATCGGGCCGACATAGACACGGCCAACGGCGGAGAACGCAGAAAGCAACGCAAATTGGGTGGCGGAAAATGATCGATTGCATAGAGTCATCAGCAGCGTGACGAACGCCGCAGTACCCATACCCCCGCACAGGTGTTCCAGGAAGATGACGCTGCCCATGGTGAAGATGTTTTTGTCGGTCACCGCCAGAACCCAGTAGCCGAGGTTGGAGACCGCCTGTAGGATACCGAACAGCATCAGAGCGCGGAACAGGCTTATCTGTTGCATTAGCACGCCACCAAACAACGCACCGCCGATAGTGGCGAGCAGGCCAAGGGTCTTGTTCACCAGACCCACTTCACTCGCATTGAAACCCACGCCACGGATCAGGAAAGTGGTGCTCAGACTACCGGCGAAGGCATCGCCCATTTTGTACGTCACGATCAGCAGCAGGATCAGCCAGGCATTGTTACGTGCAAAGAAATCGCGCAGCGGTGCGACCACCGCCTGCTCCATAGTGCGCGGTACCGGGATACTGTTGTCCGGCTCTGGAGCCATCAGGGTAGCGGCGATGCCAATCAGCATCAGCCCGGCCATCAGCCAATAGGTCACCTGCCAACCGAGATAGCGATCCGCCAGCCACAATGCTAGCCCGCCGGAAACCAGCATTGCCAGCCGGTAGCTAAGCACCGATATTGCGGTGCCGGCACCGCGTTCCTTTGCACTTAGCAGGTCAGTTTTGTAGGCGTCAAAAACAATATCTTGCGATGCGGAACAGAACGCCACCATCACTGCCAGTGCCGCCAGCCACCCTAAATGCTGTGCTGGCTGCATGAAGCCCATCGCCGCTATTGCCGCAACCAGCAGGATTTGGCTAATCAGTAGCCAACCTCGCCGCCGCCCCAAGAAGGGCGGGGTGTAGCGATCCATAAAGGGTGCCCAGAGGAATTTAAACACATAGGCTTGACCGACCAGCGAGAAGATGCCGATGGTTTTCAAATCGATATTTTCGACAGTCATCCAAGCCTGTAGTGTGCCGGAGGATAATGCCAACGGCAAACCCGATGCAAAGCCCAGCAACAGCAGAATGGCATAATTGCGCTGGGTGAAGATGTTCAAATACTGTTTTAACATGAGTTCCTGGTCTGTATCCTTGGGTTATTATCCGCGCGGCATAGGGTATTGTCGCATTAGCGCGCATTTTTCTGGATAAAGTCGTTGATGATGGTGTCCTGCGCCATATTGGCGATGACAACGCCGAGTATGCTATTGACTGCACTGGTGATTTTCTCATTAGTGGCGGTGAAAGCGCCTTGCACGTTATAGATGGAGCGGTAGTTTTTCACCTGTTTGTTGCCGTTCTTCGCCTGGGCGATGACCGAAATATCAGCTTTGGTGGTGATGTTGTAGCGCAGGTTGCCTTCGGATACATCGGCATACAGATTATTGACCACGATTTGCAGATCAACTGCGCCAGTGTTTCCGATCATGTAGCCACGGGCATTCATCTGTTTTTCCAGCACTTCCTGTAACAGAAAGCGCAGATCGCGCGTTGGCCTCAAGGTCACCAATTGGCCATTGCGGTTCACTGTGGCCAGCGCTTGATCCTGGCGCTGATCCGCGCCATTGATGCTGACGGTGACGCCTTGCAGGGTGGGAACTTGCTGCGGCAACACGATCTTCGGCGTCACGTTTAGCGTGTTGCTGCTGGCCGCACAACCTAACAGTAGCAGTGCGCCCAGCAAGGGAAGACAAAGTTTCTTTAACATGGTTACTGTCTCATTTTCGACGGATTTAGCCATAATCAGAGCAACATAGTGCTGATACCATAGCATTGTCGCTGCTTGGTGACAGCGCATAATGCGCATGAGTGATAAATTTTTATTTGTTATTGATGAAAACAGACTTTTTAACAGATTCAATCAGATTAATCCCAATAGGCATGGCGCGTTGACCACCATTTGTCCTGGAAGAAACAGAAATTTATCTGGGCGATGCGTTAAAATGGGGTTGCTTCTGTTAGGCTGTGTCCGGTAATTGGTTGTGGTGGCGCTCACCTGGAAATGGTCGGACACAGCCTAATATTGAACTGGATGAGTATGATCTTCATGCCAGTGGTGTAAGGAAATCCTATGGTTCGCGAGCAGATAGAAGCAAAGTTAAAGGCGGCGTTTGAGCCTACGCATCTGGATGTCGTTGATGAAAGCTATCGTCACAACGTTCCGGTCAGTTCAGAAAGCCATTTCAAGGTGGTATTGGTCAGTGATCGCTTTATTGGCGAGCGTTTGTTAACGCGCCACCGTTCGATCTACGGCGTGCTGTCGGAAGAACTGGCAGACGGTGTGCATGCACTGGCCTTGCACACCTTTACCCTGAAAGAGTGGGAAAGGCAACAGGCCAAGGTACCTGCCTCGCCACGCTGTCGCGGGGCTGGCACCTTGGCCTAAGGTTAAAATTGACAGTAATCAGTGGAACTTTTCCCTTGATTTGGGGTATTACTACTGACGAATTTTGGAGCGGCCTGCGGGCCGTTTCTGTTTTGGCTTTTGACGACCACACAGGTGATGACCAATAGGGCTACGCGGTGGTCGGCTTCGGTGGCCCTTTGACCATCAAATTGGCAGAATGTGCGTTTTAATGCGTCAGTGTTGACTTGCTGTCCTCGACTCGCCACGCATGCACCGCTATAATGCCGCGTTTTATTTTTTGGAATGGTTTCGGTACGCTTCTGTCATCAGGGAACTCGGTTCTGCATGTAGCCGCCCTGGTACTTGGGCGGAGTTAACCGAGCACTGTGATTTTTTTGAGGTAACAAGATGCAAGTTTCAGTAGAAACCACTCAAGGTCTGGGGTGCCGTCTCTCTATTACTGTACCCGCCGAAAGTATCAGCCAGGCAGTTAAGAAAGAACTGATCAATACGGCGAAAAGCGTTCTTATTGATGGCTTCCGTAAAGGAAAAGTGCCGCGTAACATCGTTGAACAGCGTTACGGCACCTCTATTCGTCAGGACGTGCTGGGCGAAGTGATGCAGCGCAGATTCATTGATGCGATCGTCAAAGAAAAGATCAATCCGGCTGGTAGGCCAAATTACCTGCCGGGCGAATATAAAGAAGGTGAAGATTTCAGCTTCGCTGTTGAGTTCGAAGTGTATCCAGACGTTGAGCTGAAAGCTCTGGACAGCATTGAGGTCGAGAAGCCATTGGTTGAAGTTACCGATGCTGACGTTGACACCATGTTGGAAACTTTGCGCAAGCAGCAGGCGACTTGGAAAGAAAGTGACCGCGCAACAGAGGTTGAAGACCGCGTGACCATTGACTTCACCGGTTCTATCGACGGCGAAGAGTTTGAAGGCGGTAAAGCTTCTGATTTTGTGCTGGTCATGGGCCAGGGCCGCATGATCCCAGGTTTTGAAGAAGGTCTGGCTGGTCACAAGGCCGGTGAAGAATTCACCATCGATGTTAACTTTCCGGAAGACTACCACGCAGAAAATCTGCAGGGTAAAGCGGCTAAATTCGCTATTGTTCTGAAGAAAGTTGAAGAGCGTGAGTTGCCAGAGCTGAGCGAAGAGTTCATCAAGCGCTTTGGTGTGGCAGATGGTTCCGTTGATGGTCTGCGCGCCGAAGTGCGTAAAAACATGGAACGCGAGCTGAAAGGTGCCGTGCGTAACCGTATCAAGACTCAGGTAATCGACGGCTTGGTCAGCACTAACGACATCGACGTGCCTGCTGTGCTGATCGATGGTGAAGTTGACGTTCTGCGCCATCAGGCGGCACAGCGTTTCGGTGGCGACGAGAAACAAGCACTGGAACTGCCACGCGAACTGTTTGAAGAGCAGGCTAAGCGTCGCGTTGCTGTCGGTCTGCTGCTGGGCGAAGTGATCACTGCCAACAATCTGAAAGCTGACGAAGAGCGCGTAAAAACTCTGATTGAGGAAATGGCCTCCGCCTACGAAGATCCGCGAGAAGTTGTTGAATTCTATAGTAAGAACAAAGATCTGATGAACAACATGCGCAACGTGGCATTGGAAGATCAAGCGGTCGAAACCCTGTTGGCAAAAGCACAAGTGACCGAGAAGGCCATCACTTTCAGCGAATTGATGAACCAGCCTCAACAGGCGTAATAGCAGTATTTGAGTGCGGAGGGAACGCTCTGGTTTTCACTGGCGGAGCGCTGTAGGCTGTATAATAAAAAGCCCGTAACCTTCAGTTGCGGGCTTTTATTTTATCATGTTGCTGATTAATCACCGCTTTAATCTTAGCAACAGATACATGTTTACTTGGTTACATATTGGTCACACGGCATGCTGGGGACTGGAGCGATAAAGTCATCGTCTGGGCTTGAAAACCCGCCATCGCTCCCCAATGTGTAAAAATCTAGCGGCTGTTTGCCAAAATGCATGGGATGATGAAATAGCAGTTGGATAGGTGTGGAGTGGGTCGAATGCTTGAGCATAGTCATCATGACCGTTCTCAAGTAGAATTGGTGTATTAGGGGGTAACCCTAGCCGCCAAAGCAATTTCTATTAGGAGACGGTAATGTCATACAGTGGCGAAAGAGACCAATGCGCACCTAACATGGCTTTGGTGCCGATGGTGGTAGAGCAGACTTCACGCGGGGAACGTTCTTACGATATCTATTCCCGCCTGCTCAAAGAGCGCATCATTTTCCTGACTGGTCAAGTAGAAGACCACATGGCCAACCTGATTGTGGCACAGATGCTGTTCCTCGAAGCGGAAAGCCCGGAAAAAGACATTTTCCTCTACATCAACTCGCCGGGTGGCGTGATCACTGCGGGTATGTCAATCTATGACACCATGAAATTCATCAAGCCGGACGTCAGCACCATTTGTATGGGGCAAGCGTGTTCGATGGGATCCTTCCTGTTGACTGCCGGTGCCAAAAGCAAGCGTTTCTGCTTGCCTAATTCGCGCGTAATGATTCACCAGCCGCTGGGCGGCTATCAGGGCCAGGCGACGGATATCGAAATCCACGCGCGTGAAATCTTGAAAGTGAAGGCACGCATGAATGAACTGATGGCGGAGCATACCGGCCAGTCATTGGCGCAGATCGAATGTGACACCGAGCGCGATCGCTTTATGACTGCGGACGAAGCCGTAGAATACGGTTTGGTTGACGGCATTCTGACACACCGCAGCTAGACGTGGTGCCTTGAGTATAGAAATCAGAATAGGCACTGCTCGTTCTGTTGAGGGTTTTCGGTGTTCCCGATAGGTGTCTGGGGTATCACTGTCGCCGTAATGTTCTTGCCGGACAAAGACTAAGAAGAGGTTTGACTTATGACAGATAGACGCAAAGACGGTTCAGGAAAGCTGCTGTACTGCTCTTTCTGCGGCAAAAGCCAGCATGAAGTACGTAAGCTGATTGCCGGCCCGTCAGTGTATATCTGCGATGAATGTGTTGACCTGTGTAACGACATTATTCGCGAAGAGATTAAAGACGTTGCACCGCATCGTGAGCGCAGTGAGCTGCCGACGCCGCACGAAATTCGCCAGCATCTGGATGACTACGTCATTGGTCAAGAACAGGCGAAGAAAGTGCTGGCGGTTGCGGTGTACAACCACTACAAACGCCTGCGCAACAGCGATGCCAGCAATGGTGTCGAGTTGGGTAAAAGCAACATTTTGCTGATTGGCCCGACTGGCAGCGGTAAGACGCTGCTGGCGGAAACCTTGGCGCGTTTTCTGGATGTGCCGTTCACCATGGCTGATGCCACTACATTGACCGAAGCCGGTTATGTGGGTGAGGACGTGGAGAATATCATCCAAAAATTGTTGCGAAAATGTGACTATAACGCACAGAAAGCGCAGCGTGGTATCGTCTATATCGATGAAATCGATAAGATTTCCCGTAAGTCAGATAACCCATCTATCACCCGCGATGTATCGGGCGAAGGTGTGCAACAGGCGCTGCTAAAGCTGATTGAAGGCACTATCGCCGCCGTTCCGCCGCAGGGCGGGCGTAAGCATCCACAGCAGGAATTCCTGCAAGTTGATACTTCGAAGATCTTGTTTATCTGCGGCGGCGCTTTTGCTGGCCTGGATAAAGTGATCGGTCAGCGCGTCAACACGGGTTCCGGCATTGGTTTTGGCGCAACCGTCAAAGGAGAATCTGAGAAAGCGACCGAAGGCGAACTGCTGCTACAGGCCGAACCGGAAGATTTGATCAATTTTGGTCTGATCCCTGAATTTATTGGCCGTTTGCCGGTAGTGGCAACGTTGAGCGAGCTAAGTGAAGATGCGCTGATCCAGATCCTGAAAGAGCCGAAAAATGCCCTGACCAAGCAATATCAGGCATTGTTCAATCTGGAAGGTGCGGAGCTTGAGTTCCGTGACGAGGCGTTGAACGCCATTGCCAAGAAAGCCATGGCGCGTAAAACCGGCGCTCGTGGTTTGCGCTCCATCGTGGAGGGCGCGCTGCTCGACACTATGTACGATCTGCCATCGATGGACAGCGTAGAAAAAGTGGTGATCGACGAGCCGGTAATCGCGGGTCAGTCGAAGCCGCTGCTGATTTATGGCAAACCGGAAGCGCAGGCTTCAGGTGAATAATTCGCCAGTCAAACCATAATGTTAGACAGTAAAATGGGGGATCTTATCCCCCATTTCTCTTTCCTGTATTCTGGCTGTTGAATGTCAGCCATTCGTCCCCATATACTCACAACCAGATTTTGTGAAACGTGTGATGCTGACGTCTTATGAGATCCCCTAAACCTGGCGGAAATTAAAACTAAGAGAGAGCTCTATGAACCTTGAGCGTTCCGAACGCATTGAAATCCCCGTTTTGCCATTGCGCGACGTGGTGGTTTATCCGCACATGGTGATCCCGTTATTTGTTGGCCGGGAAAAATCGATTCGGTGCCTAGAAGCAGCAATGGATCATGATAAAAAGATCATGCTGGTGGCACAGAAAGAGGCCTCAACGGATGAGCCTAGCATTAATGATTTATTCTCTGTCGGCACCGTAGCGTCGATTCTACAGATGCTGAAGCTGCCGGATGGCACGGTCAAAGTGCTGGTGGAGGGACTCCAGCGTATGCATATCACCACGCTTTCCGACAGCGGTGAGTGTTTTACCGCCCAGGCGGAATACCTTGAGTCACCGGCGATTGATGAGCGTGAGCAGGAAGTACTGGTGCGTACTGCGATCAACCAGTTTGAAGGCTACATCAAACTGAACAAGAAGATCCCCCCGGAGGTGCTGGCTTCACTCAATAGCATCGACGATGCAGAACGTCTAGCGGATACCATCGCCGCGCATATGCCGCTGAAGCTTAACGACAAGCAGTCGGTGTTGGAGATGTTCGATATTACTGAACGCTTGGAATACCTGATGGCGATGATGGAATCGGAAATCGACCTGCTACAGGTAGAAAAACGCATTCGTAATCGCGTCAAAAAACAGATGGAAAAAAGTCAGCGCGAATACTATCTGAATGAGCAAATGAAGGCGATTCAGAAAGAACTCGGCGAGATGGATGATGTGCCGGATGAACATGAAGCGCTGAAACGCAAGCTCGCAGCGGCAAAAATGCCGAAAGAAGCGCGTGAAAAAACCGAAGCTGAACTGCAAAAGCTGAAAATGATGTCGCCGATGTCTGCGGAAGCGACTGTGGTGCGTGGCTATATCGACTGGATGCTGCAAGTGCCTTGGAATGCGCGCAGCAAGGTGAAAAAAGACTTACTCAAGGCGCAGGAAGTGCTCGATACCGATCACTATGGCCTGGCACGCGTCAAAGATCGCATTCTTGAGTATCTCGCTGTGCAGAGCCGCGTCAGCAAAATCAAGGGGCCGATCCTGTGCCTGGTGGGGCCTCCGGGCGTGGGGAAAACCTCGCTGGGCCAGTCGATCGCTAAGGCAACTGGGCGTCAGTATGTGCGTATGGCATTGGGCGGCGTGCGGGACGAAGCAGAAATTCGCGGACATCGGCGCACTTACATCGGCTCGATGCCAGGTAAGCTGATCCAAAAAATGGCTAAGGTCGGGGTGAAGAACCCGTTGTTCCTGCTAGATGAGATCGACAAAATGTCTTCCGACATGCGCGGTGATCCAGCTTCTGCACTACTTGAGGTGCTGGATCCGGAACAAAACGTGGCGTTTAATGATCACTACCTGGAAGTGGATTATGATCTGTCCGATGTCATGTTCGTCGCTACCTCAAACTCGATGAGCATCCCTGGGCCGTTGCTGGATCGTATGGAAGTGATCCGCCTGTCGGGTTACACCGAGGATGAAAAGTTCAACATTGCCAAGCAGCATTTGTTGCCGAAGCAGCTTGAGCGCAACGCGTTGCAGCAAAGCGAACTGGTGGTTGATGACAGCGCCATTATCGGCATTATCCGCTATTACACCCGTGAAGCCGGGGTGCGTAGTCTGGAACGCGAAATTTCCAAGCTGTGCCGTAAAGCGGTGAAAACGCTATTGATGGACAAAAAAGTCAAACATATCAAAATCAATGGCGATAACTTGAAAGATTATCTGGGTGTGCAGCGTGTTGACTATGGTCGTGCGGACATCGAAAACCGCGTAGGTCAGGTTACTGGCTTGGCGTGGACGGAAGTGGGCGGCGATTTGCTAACCATCGAAACTGCTTGTGTGCCGGGCAAGGGTAAACTGACCTACACCGGTTCCTTGGGTGAAGTGATGCAGGAATCGATCCAAGCTGCGCTGACCGTGGTACGTGCGAGCGCAGAAAAACTGGGTATCAACGCTGATTTCTATGAAAAGCGTGACATCCATGTCCATGTGCCGGAAGGTGCGACGCCGAAAGACGGGCCGAGTGCCGGTATTGCGATGTGCACCGCGCTGGTTTCCTGCCTGACTGGCAACCCGGTACGTGCCGATGTAGCAATGACCGGTGAGATCACCCTACGTGGTCAAGTGTTGCCGATAGGTGGCCTGAAAGAGAAGCTGCTGGCGGCGCATCGCGGCGGCATCAAAACCGTGCTGATCCCGCATGAGAACAAGCGCGATCTGGAAGAAATTCCGGACAACGTTATCGCCGATTTGGAGATTCATCCGGTACAGAGAATTGATGAGGTTTTGAACATTACCTTGCAAAATCCAGCCTTCGGCGCACTACCAGTCGCGGTAAAAACGATGTCGAAGAGCAAAAGCCATTGATAAAACTTATGCTGATAAGCCATTTCGGACTTGCCAGTATTTTTTTGTGCCGCTAAGTTAGAGACTGTCGGCCTGTGTTTGGCCTCGAAGTCGGTGGCTTACCAAGATTCGACGGGACTGATATAACCGCTGCGCTGCTGCAACCGTAAGTCTTTCTCGGTGCGGCGATAGAATTCTAGAGGGGATGATAGAGTGAATAAGTCACAACTAATCGACAAGATTGCCACAGGTGCCGATATTTCCAAAGCGGTAGCCGGGCGCGCTTTAGACGCAGTAATTGTTTCTGTTACCGACTCCTTGAAAGCAGGGGATGATGTGGCTCTGGTGGGTTTCGGCACCTTCACTGTGCGTGAGCGTTCAGCGCGTACTGGCCGCAACCCACAAACGGGTAAAGAGATCACCATCGCGGCAGCCAAAGTTCCGGCTTTCCGCGCAGCGAAAGCGCTTAAAGACGCAGTCAATTGATAGCTTGTGTCTAACCGTATAGCGAAACAGGTATGGCAATAAACAATCACCTGACGCAAAGCGACTGGTAAGGTAAGATACAAGGCGCATCGTAACGATGCGCCATTTTTATTTTTGTCGCAGGGGGGAACCCTGCGCAAGGGTTGTTAATCCATATCACAGCGGAGTGTTGTCACACTATGATGGACAATTTACGCGCGGCTGCAAATCACGTCGCGCTCAAAATCATCTTGGTCCTGATCATCCTGTCATTCATTTTGACCGGGGTGGGTAATTACCTGATCGGCGGCTTCGGCGATTATGCGGCAAAAGTAAATGGTCAGGTGATTGAACGCGCTCAACTGGAACAGGTTTTCCAAAGCGAACGCCAACGCATGCAGCAGCAACTGGGTGACCAGTTCTCTGTGCTGGCTGGCAATGAAGGCTATATGCAGCGGATGCGCCAACAAGTGCTATCACAACTGATCGATAACATGCTGCTGGCCCAATACGCCAAGAAATTAGGTCTGAGCGTCAGCGACGAGCAGATCAAAAATGCCATCCGCAAGACCCCTTACTTCCAGACCGACGGCCAATTCGATAACGCCAAATATCTCGACTTGCTCGGCAGCATGGGTTACACCGTAGATGATTTCGCGCAGTCCATGCGCCAGCAATTGGTTAACCAGCAAGTGACCCAAGCCTTCGGCGAGTCGGGTTTCATGCTAACTGCTGAGTCCCAGGCCATGGCGGCGTTGCTGTTGCAGCAGCGCAATGTGCGCCTGGCGACGATTGATCTGAGCGCGTTGCAGGCTAAGCAGAACGTCAGTGACGACGAGCTAAAAGCCTATTACCAACAGAACCAGAATAGCTTTATCGCACCTGAGCAGATCAAGGTGAGTTATATCTCGATAGACGCCGTGTCCATGCAAGACAAGGTGAAAGTCAGTGATACGGACATTAGCGCCTATTACGATCGGCACAAAAGTAGCTACGGCCAGCCGGAACGCAAGAACTACAGCGTGATCCAACTGAAAACCGAGACAGAAGCCAACGCGGTGCTCAGTGAGCTGAAAAAAGGCGGTGATTTTGCCACCCTGGCGAAGGACAAATCTACCGATATCATCTCACGCCGCACTGGTGGTGAACTGGGCTTGTTGGAGCCGGAAACCACTGCCGACGAGCTGAAACAAGCTCACCTGACTGAAAAAGGCCAACTGTCCAGCGTAGTGAATTCTTCCATCGGCTATTTGATCGTGCGTCTAAATGATATCGAGCCTGAGAAAATGAAGCCGCTGAGCGACGTGCATGAGACCATCGCCAAACAGGTTCGGCGGGAGAAAGCGATAGATGCCTATTACGCGCTGCAACAGAAGGTGAGCGCAGCGGCGACCAGCGACAACGAATCCCTGGCCTCGGCTGAAGAAGTAGCCGGCGTGAAAGCGGCGCAAACTGGCTGGTTCACCCGCGACAGCATTCCCGCCGCGCTGAACTTCAAACCGGTAGTGCAGTCGATCTTCGACGGTTCACTGCTTGGCGAGAACGGTGCACCGGGCAGTAACTCTGACGTGATTACCGTGGAGGGTGATCGGGCATTTGTGGTGCGCGTGACTGCCCACAAAGCGGAAGGCATTGAACCTTTCGATCAGGTTAAAGATCGCGTAGCAGAGCGGGTAAAACACAACAAAGCGCTGGAAAAAGCGAAACTGCAAGGCGAGCAACTGTTGGTAGAGTTGAAGCAGGGCAAGGGCGACGAGGCGATGAAAGCCGCTGGTCTGAGCTTTGGCAGCGTGCAAAAGATGGTGCGTGCTTCAGAAGATAACCCGTTGGTGGAAAATGTGTTTGCACTGCCGCACCCACAGGAAGGTAAACCGGTTTATGGCATGTCGCAGGATCGTCAGGACAATGTGGTGTTTATCGCGCTTGATGTGGTTAAACCAGGCTCGTTACCAGCCGATGAAATAAAAACTTTCGTCAGCAAGATGGAACAGAGTGCCGCCAGCGGCACCTTCTACTCTCTTCTGGCGAGCCTGCGTAAAGACGCCAAAATCAATATGGGTGCCGCTGAGCAGTATCAACCTCAGTAACCACCGCATTTTTATGTAACGCATTGCAATAACCCAGGGCCGCTTTCGCGGCCTTTACCAGATCTAAAATCTGCCGATTGCTGAACATTTGCCACTGCGGCAAAGTGAGCCTGCTGTTAAACACAAGGAGAATACAGCATGCAACATACAGAAAAAAAGGCGCTTTATGATTATGGGATCCACACTTGGGTGTTCCTGCTGTGCCTGATGGCTTCAGCGGTGGCGGTAGCTGAAAAAGTATCGCCGTCGCCGATGCTTTCGCAGCCAGCAGCTAACCCCGGACAAGGTGCGGTGATGCCGGTGGCCGGTGAGGCGGCAGTGAGCATTAATCAAGCGGGTACTGAGCAGTTGGCCAGCATACTTAAAGGCATTGGCCTGAAAAAGGCCGAAAGCATAGTTCGTTACCGCGAGCAGAATGGGCCTTTCACTCAGATTGAGCAGTTGCAGGAAGTACCGGGCATCGGGCCGGAGCTGTTTGAAAAGAACCGATCGCGCTTGAAAATATGATCCTGTTAGCGCTTGCGCGGCAAAGCACCATTGCAGCAGTTCTTTCGCTACTATATTTTATCGGTCTTATCAGCTTAATTTATTGACGAAATGGGTGAGGGGGTCGTACATGGCCCCTTCTTTCTATAATCATTAGTGGATACGTATGAGTAGCCAAAGGGGGACTAGGCTGTGTTCCATCATTAACCGTAGCGTCGTAGACCCAAAAGCCGGTAATCAAGGCAGAAGGTGCAATGGCATCGCGGGCCTATATTCAAGCCCGACAACGCGGAGTACCAGCTTTGGGGTGTCCCCCTAAGGGCTGAGGCCATTTAGGCACCCAAGGTGACGTGCTGCTTATTTGGCCCACCAAACCTCACGGCTTGCGCCTTGCTGGGCGTTCAAATGATCGCCAGCGACGCTCACGGGCCATTGCTGGACACAGCCTAATGGCAAGAGCAGCATCTGAAACCAAAAAGTGGTGATACTACATGCTCTACATTTGCAACGGCTTGAAAACCTGGTGGGGCTGACGGCTGATGATTGAGGGGCAACTGGGCTAACACCGGCAGATGCTCACGTAGCTGGAAGAGAATCAATAAAGCAAACTCTTAACCACTGTTATTTTTCAGGCTAGACCGGTTTTCTGCTTCAGAGCCACCATCACTTCCGCCTTGTTGAGTTGGTACTGCGCCAGGCCGTTTGCCCGCAGGTGGCATGCCGCGCACTCACCGCAGCCTTCGCCTTTAATGCCGTTGTAGCAGGTCAGTGTGTCTTGACGCACCAGATCCAACTGATGGTAGTAATCTGCCAGCGCCCAGGTTTCTGCCTTATTCAGCCACATCAGCGGCGTTTCGAAGCGAATATGGCGGGCGATGCCTAGCACGATCGCCTGATTCAGCGCTTTGATAAACTCGTCGCGGCAGTCGGGGTAACCTGAGAAATCAGTTTCGCAGACGCCAGTGATCACTGTTTCTGCTGCTATCTGGTAGGCGTAAATCGCCGCCAGCGTCAGGAACAAAATATTACGGCCCGGCACGAAGGTGCTTGGCAGCGCATTTTTCTGGTTGAGGTTATAGGCGGGAACCGGAATGTTGTCACGGGTCAGGCTGCTGATCGCCAGTTCGTTCAGCAAACCTACATCCAGCACCTTATGCGCTTTGGCGCCAAGGGTTAACGACAGCTCTTGTGCTACCGCGATCTCGGCATGATGGCGCTGACCGTAATCGAATGTGACGCAGTGAACCTCGTCATATTGTTGTAATGCCTGGATCAAGCAGGTCGTGGAATCTTGTCCACCGCTGAAAATGACAACTGCACGCTTCATATGATCACCTTATTATTGGATTTGGCCTTTTCCGATATACCCGCCATATTTCAAGTTGTCGGTACGTTAGCTTTCCTGGCTCACCGCAGTCACTTAACGATGTAAGCGCTTGCCGCCTTCCTGTAACTCGAATTATTTAGGGTATATACCATCGGGCAGTGGGATAAAAATGCGTTGCAGCGGCGATGGTAGCAGAAATAATGGGATGGCACAGGGGAAAAGCCTATGTTCAGCCTGCGGGAGGGCTGCTCTGGGTTATCTACTGGCTGCGGCCCCTACAGAAATCGAAACCAGCCATGGGCGGTCAGCGTGATGCCATGAATGCGCGGCTGCGCGCTGATTTAGTGTTGATAGTTGAGCTAGGGGGGATAATGACAGCGCGCATCAACTGCTAATAGTAACTTTTCAACTGCTCGAAGCGCGGTGCCAGCAGTAGCTGAATTTGCCGCAGCCATCTCCCGTTGCCGCTGTCCTCGTTCTGTGGTCAGGACGCCGCACTACTGGGTATTTTACCGCAAGCGACTCTCCAGCGTCACTTCAGGCACCTCGCCGAGCAGGTTATCCACCTGCCGCAGGTCGGCCTGGGCGATTTGTGCCAGGTTTTGCCAGCGCTTGCCGGGGTAATAGCGTACTTCCAGTATGTAGCCGTGCTGCGCCAGTTACTGCTGAATGATGAGGTTTATTACAGTTGGTCAGGTATCGCTACTCGGTTTTTTATACTTACAGCCTTGGCTTAATGAGCTGACTTTTTTAAGCTCGCAGCTTTGTTGCTATAGAGCGTCAGTAAAATTCCGATTAATAATGGCAGAATAAGCCACAGTGAGGCGTTGCTGATAGTGGTATTTTCAACCATTTTTTCAATGCCAATAGCGATAAGTGGAAAGACCAGAAATACCAGAGATGCCTGAAATGCACTGGCATATTGCTGTAGGGCGAAATAGGCCATAATACCGCAGACGCCAGCGATCACACCCAAATAGGCAACCGCTGACAGTGAACTTACTGAAAATAGACGGGTATCGGGCATTTCAACAAAATGTCCAAAAAAGAGCAGTAAAAAACCAGCACCGAGACAAGGTAAGGTATTGTAGGTCAGTACGGAGACTTTTTGCCCACGCTTTTTACATAATACATACATAACGGCATGAATTAGCACCGCTGCTAACAGCGCTAGCACGCCGGGCCACCGTGTTTCTCCGCTATTGGCGGACTCTAGCCACAGAATGCCAGCCAGGCTGCCGACGCCAAGAATCAGTCCCGCCAATTGCGTCATACTCACGCGTTCCCCTAATAATAAAACGGAGGTCATCAATACAGCGACTGGCATATTGGCAAAAATAATTGAAGCCAATGCTGAGTTAACATAGCGCTCACCATAAATCATCAACGTAAAAGAGATGGCAAAATAGGCGATGCACACCCAAAGTTGAAATACTCGGTTGCCTTTGGGAAATAACAGCGGTGTCCGGGTGAAATAGCTCAATAGTATTAAGAGCGGTGAAGCCGCCAGAAAACGTAATCCAGTAGCATAAATGGGGGGGACAGTGGAGATGGCAATTTTCATTGCCATCCATGTGGTACCCCATGTGAGGGCAACCAGCGTGAATAAGATGATAATTATTCCCGTATTCTTAATTTTACTCGTCATCTCAACGATTGGCTACCTATTATGAAGGACAGTACCCATAGAGTACGGCAATAATTAGGAAATAATGTTGCTTTTCAACCTTCTTTTTTGTTTAAATGGAGAAAAATTTTCTCTGGATTGGCGATATGCTAGATAAAACAGACCGTAAGCTGCTATGTATGTTGCAGCAGGACTGCACCCAATCGCTACAGGCGCTGGCCGAAGCGGTCAATTTAACCTCCACTCCATGCTAGAAACGGCTGAAGCGGCTGGAGGATGAAGGCTATATCCGTGGCCGAGTGGCACTGCTGGACAACGAAAAGTTGGGTCTAGGGCTGACGACCTTTGTGCTGATTAAAACCCAGCAGCACAGCAGCGAGTGGTATCGGACGTTTGTTCAACTGACTGCCCAAATTCCCGAGGTGTTAGCGTTCTAGCGCATGGCGGGTGAGTACGACTACCTGATGCAAGTGGAAGTGGCGGATATGAAGAGCTACGACATCTTTTACAAGCGGCTAGTCAACGGCGTGCCAGGCCTGGTCGATGTCACTTCCAGCTTCGCCATGGAGAAAATCAAATATACCACCGCGCTGCCAGTGCCAGAGTGAAAAGTTCACCAAACTGATGCTGAATCGGTGGTATCTTGCTGTGCTGGATCAGAGCAAAAGATAAAACCTATTCAATCCTGGAATCAAACTGCGTGAGATTATTTGCTCAAATCGGTTGGTATTTCCGCCGAGAATGGCACCGCTACCTGGGGGCAGTGGTGTTGCTGATCGTTATCGCTATTCTGCAACTGTTACCGTCCAAGCTGGTAGGCATTATCGTGGATGGTGTCACTGAAAAACAGATGTCGACCGACGTGCTGATGGCATGGTTGGGGCTGATATTTGGCTCCGCGATTATTGTTTACCTGCTGCGCTACCTGTGGCGGGTATTGCTGTTTGGCGCGTCTTACCAGTTGGCCGTCGAGCTACGCGAGAATTTCTACCGCCAGCTTAGTCACCAGAACCCGGCTTTCTACCTGCGTCACCGCACCGGCGATCTGATGGCGCGTGCCACCAACGACGTGGATCGGGTGGTGTTTGCTGCTGGTGAAGGTGTGTTGACACTGGTGGACTCACTAGTGATGGGGGTGATAGTGCTGGTGGTGATGAGCACCCAAATCAGTTGGCAACTGACGCTCCTGTCTTTGATCCCAATGCCGCTGATGGCGATCGTCATCAAATATTACGGCGACCAACTGCATCAGCGCTTTAAATCGGCACAGGCGGCGTTTTCCAGCCTGAACGATCAGGCGCAGGAAAGTATGACCAGCATCCGCATGATCAAAGCCTTTGGTCTTGAGGATCACCAGTCCAAGCGGTTCGCCGAAGTGGCGGTGCAGACAGGTGCGAAGAACATGCATGTGGCGCGAGTTGACGCCTGCTTTGACCCGACGATCTATATCGCCATCGGCACCTCCAATCTGTTGGCTATTGGCGGCGGCAGTTGGATGGTAGTGAACGGTTCTCTAACGCTGGGGCAGTTGACCAGCTTTGTGATGTATCTCGGCCTGATGATTTGGCCGATGTTAGCGCTGGCTTGGATGTTCAATATTGTTGAACGCGGCAGTGCCGCATACAGCCGCATCCGTAGCCTGCTTGCAGAGGCACCGACGGTACAAGATGGTCAACTGCCGCTGCCTGCTGGCCGTGGCGTATTGGTGGCGGATATCCGAGCATTTCATTACCCAGAGAGTAAGCTGTCTGTGTTGTACAAGGTCATGTTGAGGCTAGAGCCTGGGCAGATGCTGGGGTTGTGCGGGCCAACGGGGGCCGGTAAATCGACGCTGTTATCGCTGATCCAGCGCCAGTTCGACGTTGACGCTGGTCAGATAAGCTACCACGGCTTGCCGCTGAGTCAGGTCAAGCTTGATGATTGGCGTTCGCGGTTGTCGGTGGTCAGTCAGACGCCATTCTTATTCTCCGACAGCGTGGCGAACAATATTGCGCTAGGCAATCCGGGAGCGACGCAAGAGCAAATTGAACAGGCGGCGCGGCTGGCCAGCGTGCACGAGGATATCCTGCGTCTGCCACAGGGCTATGAAACTGAAGTGGGCGAACGCGGTGTGATGCTCTCTGGTGGTCAGAAGCAGCGTATTTCCATCGCCCGTGCGCTGTTACTGGACACAGAGATCCTGATCCTCGACGATGCACTTTCAGCGGTAGATGGTCGTACTGAGCACCAAATTCTGTATAACTTGCGCCGTTGGGGGCAGGATCGCACGGTGATTATCAGTGCGCACCGGCTGTCGGCATTGACCGGAGCTAGCGAGATCCTGGTGATGCAGCATGGTAGCGTGGTGCAGCGTGGTGAACACCCAGCGCTGGCGACTCAGCCAGGTTGGTATCGCGATATGTACCGCTACCAGCAGTTGGAGGCGGCGCTGGATGAAGTGCCGGACTGCGGTGGGGAAGCGTTAGCCAATGAATAAAGTGCAAAAGCTGTGGCCGACGCTAAAACGGCTGCTGGCTTACGGCTCGCCATACCGCAAACCGCTGGGGATTGCGGTGCTGATGCTGTGGGTGGCGGCAGCGGCGGAAGTAGCTGGGCCAATCTTGATCAGCTATTTTATCGATCACTACGTTGCCAAAGGGCAACTGCCGCTGGCAATCGTCGGCGGGCTGGCGACGACCTACGTACTGCTAGAACTGCTGGCGGCGGCGTTGCATTATTTCCAGGCGCTGTTGTTCAATCAGGCGGCGGTGGGGGTGGTGCAGCGTTTGCGCACCGATGTGATGGACGCCGCGCTGCGCCAGCCGCTCAGTGCCTTCGACACCCAGCCGGTCGGGCAGTTGATCTCGCGCGTTACCAACGATACCGAGGTTATCAAGGATCTTTACGTGATGGTGGTCTCCACGGTGCTGAAAAGCGCCGCGCTGATCGGTACCATGCTGGTGGCAATGTTCATCCTCGACTGGCGCATGGCACTGGTGGCGATCTGCATCTTCCCGGCAGTACTTGTGGTGATGGGCATCTATCAGTACAACAGTGCGCCGATCGTGCGGCGGGTGCGCAGCTATCTGGCGGATATCAACGACGGTTTTAATGAAGTGATTAACGGCATGAGTGTCATTCAGCAATTCCGTCAGCAGATCCGCTTTGGTGAGCGCCTGCGCGCAGCCAGTAAAATGCATTACACCGCGCGCATGCAAACTCTGCGGCTGGACGGTTTTCTACTGCGGCCACTACTTAGCTTGTTTTCGATGCTGGTGCTGTGCGGCCTGCTGATGCTGTTCGGCTTGAGCGGTGAAGGTGCGATAAGCGCCGGCGTATTGTATGCCTTTATCAATTATTTGGGGCGCTTGAATGAACCGCTGATCGAGCTGACCTCGCAGCAGTCTATTTTGCAGCAGTCTCTGGTGGCTGGCGAACGCGTCTTTGAACTGATGGATCGCTGCCAACAGCGTTATGGTACGGAAACTCATCCGCTGACCAGCGGCAGCATCGATGTTAAAGACCTGAGTTTCGCCTATCGCGCGGATAAAAAAGTGTTGCAGCATATTTCATTGTCGGTGCCTTCGTGCGGTTTCGCGGCGCTAGTCGGCCACACCGGCAGCGGCAAGAGCACATTGGCCAACCTGCTAATGGGCTACTACCCAGTCAATGAAGGCGAGGTGCGCCTCGGCGGCCGTCTGCTGTCCAGTCTATCGCATCGCACGCTGCGTCAGGGTATGGCAATGGTGCAGCAGGAGCCAGCGGTGATCGCCGAATCGGTGCTGGCCAATATCACGTTAGGGCGTAATATCGACGAAAAAACGGTTTGGCAGGCGCTGGAGACGGTGCAGTTGGCCGATCTGGTACGCGGCTTCCCACAGGGCATTCACACCAGGCTGGGCGAGCAAGGTAATAACTTGTCGGTCGGCCAAAAACAACTGCTGGCGATGGCACGGGTACTGGTGCAGGCACCGCAGATCCTGATCCTCGACGAGGCGACGGCCAACATTGATTCGGGAACCGAGCAGGCCATCCAGCATGCACTGCGTCTGATCCGTGAGCGCACCACGCTGATAGTGATCGCTCACCGTTTATCGACTATCGTCGATGCTGACTCAATTCTGGTGCTCCACCGTGGCCACGTGGTGGAGCAGGGCAATCATCTGCAACTGCTGGGGCAGCAGGGGCGCTACTACCAGATGTATCAATTGCAACAGGTGGGTGAGGCGCTGACGGCTCGCGAGGAAAGCCAATCCGCTTGATCCCCAGGGGAGTGGGGCGCGGTTCCTCAAGTCCCTTCCGCGCCTTTTTCCGAAGCATTACGCACCAAAATGGTGTGCAATATTTGAGTGATGACTGGCGCGGTAAGGCGCTACATGACTCAAGGTTGTCGGTTCACCGAGTCATTTGCTGAATTCACGTACTAAACCATTTATGGCATAGTTTTTGCTTGATAAGTACTGTATCAGGGTGAGTTTGAGCTTTTTAGTAGAGGAACAATTATGAAGCTGGTGACCGTAGTGATCAAACCATTCAAGCTGGAGGATGTGCGTGAAGCCTTATCCGCTGTAGGTATTCAGGGGCTGATTGTCACTGAAGTGAAAGGCTTTGGCCGCCAGAAAGGACATGCTGAGCTTTATCGTGGCGCAGAATACAGCGTCAACTTCCTACCTAAAGTAAAGATTGACATCGCCATTGCCGACGACCAATTGGATGACGTGATTGATGTCATTAGCAAAGCTGCCTATACCGGAAAAATTGGCGACGGCAAAATTTTCGTTGCCGAATTGCAGCATGTCATTCGTATTCGCACCGGCGAAACAGACGAAGCAGCACTGTAATTACAGGCTCTTAAGCAATGGGAATGGATTGATAATGAAAAAATTTTTATCCATATTGAGCTTGAGCACGGTAGCATTGGTACCTTCTTTTGCTCTGGCCACTCCGGTGGTCGCAGACAAGGCTGACAACGCATTCATGATGATTTGCACACTTTGGTGCTGTTCAGACGTTGCTGGGCATTGCGCTGTTTTATGGCGGTTTGCTGCGTTCCAAGAACGTGCTTTCCATGCTGACTCAGGTTTCTATCACCTTTGCTCTAGTGTGCGTGCTATGGGTGCTATACGGTTACAGCCTAGTCTTCAGCGAGGGCAATGCGTTTTTGGGTAGTTTCCAGATGGCGATGCTGAAAGGGATCGGCATAGACAGCGTTATCGGCACTTTCCATCTAGATGATCCATGTTGCTTTCCAATGTTCCTTCGCCTGTATTACCGTGGCGCTGGTAGTGGGGGGGATTGCCGAGCGCATCCGGTTCTCTGCGGTAGTGATTTTCGCCGCCATTTGGTTCACCCTCTCCTACCTGCCGATTGCGCACATGGTATGGGGCGGCGGTTTCTTGGCGGCTGATGGCACGCTGGACTTTGCTGGCGGTACTGTGGTGCACATCAACGCCGCCAGCGCAAGTTTGATCGGTGCTTACCTGCTGGGCAAGCGCGTCGGATTTGGTTGGGAAGCGTTCAAACCGCACAACCTACCGATGGTATTTACCGGTGCCTCTATCCTGTATATCGGCTGGTTCGGCTTCAATGCTGGCTCTGCCAGCGCGGCCAACTGCATTGCGGCATTGGCATTCTTGAACACCGTAATTGCAACTGCCGGTGCCATTCTCTCTTGGATATTCGCTGAGTGGATGGCGCGCGGTAAGCCTTCGCTATTGGGTGCTTGTTCTGGCTGCATCGCTGGCTTGGTTGCGGTGACCCCGGCTGCGGGTAGCGTCGGCGTTGGTGGATCGCTGCTCATCGGCTTGGCGGGAGGCATTGCTGGCCTATGGGGCGTGGTCATGCTGAAGAAATGGCTGAATGTGGATGATACTTGTGATGTGTTCGGCGTGCACGGCGTTTGCGGTATTGTTGGTTGTCTGCTAACGGGGGTGTTCACCGCATCTTCACTAGGCGGCATCGGTTACGCAGAAGGTGTAACCATGGGACACCAGGTGTGGAGCCAGCTAATAAGCGTAGTGATCACCCTGGTGTGGTCTGCTGGCATTGCCGCCTTTATCGCTTTCAAAGTGGCCGATGTTATCGTAGGCTTGCGTGTAGCGGAAGAACAAGAGCACGAAGGTTTGGATGTCAATAGTCACGGCGAGCGCGCTTACAACTCATAACGTTTGTAGAAGGGCAGGTCGTGAGTTTTGCAATGGCCCGTGAGCGCCACTGGAGGGCATTTGAACGTGCAGCCAGGTGCGGGCCGTGAGGTTTGGTAGCCCAAATAAGCGGCTGGTAACCTAGGGGCGTGTTAAAATGGTTGCAGCCCTTCGGGTCGCGCCACAAAAGCCCGTAATCCGCGATGTCGGGCTTGAATATAGGCTTCTATGCCCTGTACCTTTTGCCTTGATTACGTGTTTTGGGTCTGCGACGCCGCCATGGTCAATAATATAAAATAATAACGATGCAAAATGGGCAGTGGCTTCTTATGTTCGGTGCTGGCGAATTACCCCTTCTTGCACCGTGCTGGCCACCAGAACCCCCCTCGCGGGTATAGATCTGACCACGCACGAAACTACGTGCACCTGAGGCAGAAGTGCTTTCTACCGCGTACAGCAACCAGTCATCCATGCGGAAGGGACGATGGAACCACATCGAGTGGTCGATGGTGGCCACCTGCATGTCTGGCTCTAGGAAGCCGACGCCATGCGGTTGCAGCGCCGTCGGCAGCAAATGGAAATCGGAGGCATAACTTAGCAGGTGCTGATGAATATGCGGGTCGTCCGGCATGCTGCAATTGGCGCGCAACCACACGTAACGGTGCGGTTCTTGCACGCTGCCTTTCAGCGGGTTGTGGAACTTCACTGGCCGCATCTCCAACGGCTTCTGGCCGATAAACTTCTCACGCAACTTTTCCGGCAGCCTGTGCGCCAGCTTCTGGGCGATTTCGGACTCGGACATCAGACCTTCTGGTAGCGACACCTTCGGCATGGTGTTCTGATGTTCAAAGCCAACTTCCCGGCTTTGGAAGGAGGCGGTCATATAGAAGATCGGTTTATCATGCTGGATGGCGGTGATGCGGCGGGTACTAAAGCTGTGGCCATCGCGCAAATTTTCCACTTCATACAGGATGGGTTTGCTGCTGTTGCCTGGGCGCAGAAAATAGCTGTGGAACGAGTGTACGCTGCGCTCGGCCAACACCGTTTGCTTAGCGGCGTACAGCGCTTGGCCGATCAATTGACCCCCGAATAGCTGGCGTAGTCCCAAATCTTCGCTCTGTCCTCGAAACACCCCTTCTTCGATTTTCTCCAAATCCAATAGATCAAGGAGACGATGCAATTCTTTCCCCATAAGATTATTGCCTTTTTAATCGTCTCGTCAGCTTTGCTGATAAAGCCTGCTATTAATAGCCTCTGCATTTCGCCCAAAGGCTATTTTATTAGTACCAGCCGTATAGCTGAAAGTCCACAGTACTGTGCGTGCTGAAAATAATCCCTTCTTCGAGCAATGTCTGCCTCTGCCGCTGAAAGTTTTCGCCCTGCTGCGAAATTTGTCCATGGCGATTCATCACCCCGATGCCAGGGTAGGGTGCTGCCTTCCGGCAAACGTCGCAATACGCCGCCGACCTGACGCGCTGCGCGCGGTGATCCCGCCAGCCGTGCCACTTCACCGTAGGTGGTGATCTTGCCATAGGGAATGGCGGCCACCACATGGAACACGCGTTGGCTAAAGGAGGGGGCTACGGGGTGCATTTTGTTTTCCTGCGCGAGTAAAATATCAGGTAGAGAGTATGCCATAGGTGAAACGAGTAAGAAAACAGCAGTTGGTTTTGCTTGGCTTGCTATTTGACGAACCATCACTGATAATGCCAACGCTTTAAAGTACAGAAGCCGTCAATGGGGGCCTTGTTGGTTCTCCCGGAACACTATCTTGTGGACTCGGTCAGATCCGGAAGGAAGCAGCCGCAGCAGGTAACGTGTGTGCCGGGATGTAGCTGGCATGGCCTCCACCAAATTCAGTGATTAATCAAGATTCAGTGCATTATATTTCTAGATATTACACTTTTATTCTCACTTGGGATGTTAACTATCCTCAGCGCTTTCTCTCCCACCAAGGCATGCAGTTCTACCGTCTGACAAGCATAGTGCGCTGGTGCCATTGGTCGTCAGCCAGCGGTTTCCGACGGTGCGACAACCTCTGGCCGAAGACTTCCTTCGGCTATATTAAATTTAGCACTGGGCAAAGGTTTCACTGCTGTCGCAGCGAGATTAACAGTGTTTATGCAGCACGACGATTCTTAGGCGGATTAATGCCATTTGCTGTGTTTCCCAGCGTAATAGTGCGATTTTCCGAGGGGGATATTAGCCTTTTGGTGTTGGTGGAAAGCCACCGCCTGAATTCAACCGTCCCCTATCCGATGGATTTTTCGACGCGTTATATGGCGTTCAAATTTGGCCAGGGTTATTTTACCATGGCTTTATACCCTACCATTTGAAGGATAACGAATTAACCATTGCTTAATCATAGCGATAATCATTTAGCTAAGGCTATATTTAATGCGTAAAGTCTATCGCCATTAATGAGGGCAGATATTTTTGGGTTCTCATATAGAACGAAATCACAGTAATTCAATAATATAAAAAATAAATCAGTGCAGGCATTGAAGCCGATAAGTGTATCGGCCCAATGCATCGTAGCCTGGATTATCTTACATATTTCCAAACGGCGGTAGGGATTTTATCATACAGTTTGTTCATGGTGAGTTCAGCAAGGCGGTGGTCGGCTGCGGAGTAAAATAGCTCCAGTTCATCGTTGGAAAGTTCATACTTATTTTTTTCAATAACACGCTCTAGCGTATCAATCGTGGTACATTTACGTAAACGCATCAGATAGTCAGTTTTAGTCATGATGGCCTTTAATTTTTTAAACCGTAAAATAGGTTGAGGAATAATGAATTCCTAGGTTTTCATTGTAGTACAGATGCCCTCTCCTGAGAACATTCTGAATAATTTCGCTTTGGTTTTTTGCCAGCGGCGAAGATCGGAATTATTGATACCGTAGCTACTGAACAGTATATAGGTGTCACATCCCGGAAGATAGTATGGTTTTTTTTTGAATAACTCAGGTTTAATTTTGTACCAATCTTTCATCGCCTGAACAGGAGTTTTACTCGCCAGTACT
>WHPZ01580529.1:1156-24738 GCA_016617965.1 Macrosiphum rosae
TACAGTAATTTTTTTTAGAGTTACCTATACCAAAAACCAAAATCGACTTTGTCGAAAATCCATTTTGCGCAAAAATTCCCGTTTACCTTAATTGTTCTTTCTTTTTTCCTGCTCTTTCGAAAAGATAGATATGTTAGACTCTAACACCAATTCGTAGTTAAATTATACAACAGTACATACTTTGTTTAAGTACTCTTTTCAAAAGTATTAAAAATACGTACTATTGGTTACTTAATAAATTGGTAATTGAATACTTTTAAAGTTTACTCAAGTACTTTACAAGATTCCTATGCGTCCATTTTACTTATGAGTTTTTGATGAGACGATATTAGAAATAGTCCTATAACAAATACCGTATGTAGTAAAAAAAAAAAAACGGTGAAAAAGGTTTATTTCATATGTGAGGGGGGAAAGCTAAAATAGGCACGGGTAAAGCGTGAAAGTTTAAAATCGTGAAGTTTCGGGTTCAGTGACGGTCGTGAAAATGCATGCTAATGTTTGGTAAAAAAAAATTTGTAAAAAAATGATTATTTCCTTTTTGTGGGGGGCTGGGGTAATGCATGAAAGTGGAAAACTGGTTTTCCCGGGAAAATCCTGAAGTTTCGGGTTCAGCGACAGTCGTGCAAATGCATGCTAATGGCGTGCTAATTCGAGACTTAGTTCTTTTTGTAAAAAGTTCAATGAGGGGGGCCAGGGTAATGTACGTGTAAAAATTTGAATTTCAAACGCTCATAAAAATTTAATTTGACTTTCTTATAGACATTTCTTTTTTGATAAAGGTATAAAGGTATCTTATAAGAAATCTTCTATTTCATTTTAAAATCTTAGATTTAAAAAGAAAATTTTTTACGAATTCTTAACTCGAAAAAATTTACTAATTTTCGTGATTTTTCCATATTTTGTTTATTTTTTAATTTTAAATACTTATAAAAAATAACTGTGACGAAGGATTTTTAATGTTTTTCATCTGCCTTCGAAACAATATATTAGGAGCCTTCTATTAAATTGTCAAGCTTTTTTAACCAACAAATAAAATTTTATTGATAATTTTAGAAAAAACAACTAAAAAAAAAAATGGAAAATGAAAATGTCCCTAAACAGTTCATAATAAATCAAAATATTTTGAAAATGTTATCGTATATAGAAAATGCAAATATAAACAACCAGTGAAAATGTCATGTATTTACGGTCATGTGTTTTAAAGTTACACCAAAAACCAAATTCAATTTTGTGAAAAATCGATTTTGCGTAAAAATTCTAGTTTTTCCTTAATTTTTCTTTTGATTTTCTTGGCGCTTTTGAAAATTACTGGGAATTTTAAATTTTGACCTCATCAATGCACCAACGATATTCACTTTCCAATCGAACAAGGTGGTGAAGTTGGAAATCGGAGCATTATTTCGAATACTTATCGTGTACAAAGACACAAAAAAAGAAATTAAAAAATTAAAAATTAAACATAAAAAAAAACACATCATTGTAAAATCAATACATTCAGAATGTAAAATGATTTTATAGTTAAAATTTATGAAATGTTCAAGTTTTAGGGATAGACAGTTTAAAACAAGGTTCAACAAATAACTTTATTCACAATAATATCATCAAATATCCTTAGTAATAGCATAGGCTGCCTGACCATCTTCGCTCAGAATCATATTTCGTATCAAATTCAACACCATCCATTACAGTGACCCACTTGTAACCAACTGTACTTGACCGCCTTTTTTTATGTTTAAGAGAATTTTTAATAATTTAGGTCTCACAAAAAAAGACGCTTTTTGTTATGTTTTATTTTATTATATATATTATAAATAATATTTTATTATATTTATTATTTTTAGTTAATCACCTCCAAAATCTTCATTAGGTAAGTTATTGTACCTGTGTGCCAACAATAATCATCGTATAGCTATACTGTATAGCTTCAGGTATAATCTGATTGAGGTTTGTATTCATGGGAATACTCAATCTGAATTCGAGGGGTGTTAAATTCCGACCAGCACTCCCTCGGTCAACTTTCGATTACTATCGGTTATCGCAATCACAGCGGGATTCTGTTTTCGAGTTTATACCCGCCTTTGGCTTCCTCGACACCGAATCGGAACTCATTACCGCGTATTTGACTGTTTCCTTTCTTCGGATGTTACATAATATTGTTATGATACAAGTATATAATGTTCTAAAGTTATGTAATTTATGTTATATATAATATCGTGCCGACGACGCCGTCGATGTGATTTCAGTGTCTGAGCATCCCTCCGCCCCACGGGGGTTAACGCCGTGCGTGACATTTGTGTTTTCTCGGCCGTATCACACGAGCGACCCTGACCTCTTCGTGGTGACGGACCGTTGTACCATAATACTATATATTATGTAGGTAAGGTACACGCGTGTTATTATATCATATTTATTGTTATTTGTTATTATTTCTGTATTGTTTTTAATTAATATTGATATTGTTAACAGTTATTGCAATAATTCAATTATTTGTGTTTTATGTACGACGAAGGCAGTGGCGGTCGGTAACCGCACACCGTGGCGGCCGTTGCGGTATTTTCGAGCTGACCTCTCCGCCACCACCGCCGCGGTCACCATAAAGGCGCGTAAAACCACCGATCACGCACACTCCACCGACACGCAACACGAACCCTGGCAATATGCATAATATTTTAGCGCACAGTGGCTCAGCCATGGTGGATGGGAGGAGGTACGTTGTCACACCATCCCCGATATATTTTTATTTTCGTTTTTTGATTGAAGCCATTATGTATAAAAAAAAAAAAAATGTTCAATAGTTACCTAGCGATTACCATCAAACGATTATAATTTTATCACCGTGAACATGTAGCGATATACTGTTTTGTATTCATTATCTACTTCATCGGATATTAATATCTAGTTGTGCCATACTGTTCGTTATATGTATATAAATTAAAATTTAAGTCGCTTTTTTCCGCACTCGTAATCTTGTTATAAATATATAGATAGGTACCTAGCCGCTAGACAATAATTGAATTCAATTTCAAAAATTAGTAGGTGCAATTTATGTGATAAACGTTTTGAATAAATGTATTTATTTTTATAGTTGAACACTTTGTACCTAAATTAGGGCTTGCAAACGTTATAAACGTTATTTTTGACAAAAAAACGATTGCAATTTGTAAACGTAATTATAACGGAAAGCGATGATCAAAATTAATTAAATACCGCAAAACAAAACATTATGATTAACAAAATATAATATAATATAGGTATCATCAAACAAAACATAACGCAAAACGAAATTTGTAAAATATCATTCAACGAAAAATAACGCAAAACGAAATAATTTAAAATCCATCTATTTAAAAGTTATATTGGTTTCCTAGAAATATTTATTTCATGCGATTTATTTTTGTCTTAGCAAATAGTCTAAGAATTGATCATATTATATTTCGTATCCGGGCCAACAGCTACCCGCATTAGTTATTATTTTTAAATTTTATAGGTATTAAGTATTAACACTATTCTAAATAACGTTAAACTCAAAACTTGTACAACGTTTTAATTGTAAATAACATTAAACGGATTTTTTTTTCAAATGCGAGCCCTGACCTAAATATATATTATATAGGTCGGTATCTATAAATTATAATAGGTACCTATATAGTATATATAATATTATTATACATATTATACTCCTAGATACATAAATAATATTTCTGATATATTATTATAGTATTTATTTTTTATCACCTATATAATATATTATATTATATATACTATATAGATGGAAATGATTTGTTTTTAGAAAAAATATAGTAGTTTAATGCCGAGTTGTATAAAGAATTTATTAATTTATTTTTTTTTATTGATCTTAAATTACATATTAGGCTGCAAAGGCCATTAGTTACAGTTTTTTTTTATATCTATACATTTAGGTAAATACAGACTTACTTAAAAATAATACATTGTTTGTAGTTCTACCGTGTGAAGGTGTGTTGCGATACCATTTTCATCTAGATTTGTTTGAGCAGGTCAGTTTTTCTTAAGAAGTTGATAATTTTATTGATATATTCTGTGTTGGGACCTAAAGCAGCGTCTATGTTGGATGAGATATTATATTTTTTTTGCGTCTTCTTTGTATTTAAAACATTCAGTTATTAACTCAATTAAGTGCTTAACTTTTAAGATGACGCCGCAGGTTGGGCACTGAGGAGATTCTTCTTTGGTCATAATTATTAATTTAATGGTTCACTAAAATGTAATATAATGAAGAAATTATAATATGGGCCACTAAATCAAGTTTAATGTACCAACAGATCACTAATGACTATTGATTCATTAAAAAAATCGTGAGCTCATAACCAAAAGGTGCTATATCGATTTTTTTTCAAATCCACTTTTTGGTATCTACGTGGTTTCATGATCAATGCCTTATAACCCAAGCTCACATCCAACCTTGTATTTCCATTTTTTAAAGGTTTATCTAGAACTAAAAGGTTCTCAATCGATAAAATTTGATAGTAATCTAAATAGCACATTTTGGTTCTTATTAATAGTGTTAATACAAAAAGGTTCTATCTGCATGATAAAATAAATAAGTGATAACTAAAAAGTACTATCTCATATTCATTGTATCAACCATAAAATAAATAATACATATTATTGATAATACAATATTATTAATTATTGTACATTTATCAACAAAACAAAGATTTCTTAAAAAAATTGTAAATTATAAATTAAGAAAGCATGGACGTACTCAGAACATATTTTAGGGAGGGGTGTTGGGACGGTTTTGAAAATTAAAACCATATATAACTTTAATGTTTAGTTATTTGTAAGATTACATAATCTGAGAAAACTTAGGGGGGGGGGTGGAAATCTTAACCCTTAACCCTCTCCCAAATTACTGCCTTGAAATAGGGATCTATAATGAAAAGCCAATGTCACATTGTTTATTATTTTGAGGTTGGTAATGTCTTAGTAAAAACAAACATTCAATTCAGAACGAAAAAGTTCTAATTAAGTGAAAAAATTATATTAACAACTTGTAGTCTTACCAGTCATATTTTACATTTTTGTTTTTTTTTTACACTACACCATTTTAATTTAAAAATCATGTGCCAATCATTCAAAACTATTCATTACGAAAAATGATAATACAGTATTACAGTTTCAAGTGAAAAATAATTTAAAATGGCTTTCCTGAACAATTTGATATTATGAGATAACTTCTTTTGGTTCTGAGTCCACAAAACAGGTCCGTGTAGTTGGCCGCACAATGTCAACATTTTGGCTCCAAATTTTGTCAATAATTTGTAAGTCATTTGTAAGTACAGCCGTTTTCAATTATCCTCAAAAGTTTAAATTTCGGCTAACTACCGCAAAACTTGGCCGTTTTGGAATTTCAAAATTGTTGACTGTTCTAAATCGTCATGCGCAATTTGAAAGTATTTGTAAGTACGAATTTAGAATTTGTAAGTCATCCTTTCCTTATTTTTCCCCAAAAAGAAGTTGGTCGAAATTAATAATAAAAGCATAGTTAAATTATACAAATTTCTTAATAGGATAAAAAATGTAAAGAGAATAAAATATCAGCTAAATAAAAATTTATATCAAATAGAATGTAATTTCAATAAAAAAGGTTAGTTAAATTAAAAACCCTAAGTAGAAAAAACACATATCTAAAAATCATTTTTTTACAAAATTACCGTACTATAAACAATATTACCGTTCTTATATCTAGATCATTGTTTAAATACTCAATATTTACTCAGTATTTACACAAACAATATTGTTGTCCGTACTTTATACAATATACTATATATATATATATAAAATATATAGGTAAATAAATTATAAAAAATATAGATACATTATCATTATTTGCATTGATGATAAAAATTAGTGGTATCTCAACAAAAACCCTTCTTAAACTATGTGTAAAAAATGGCCAAGTAAAAAAATATAAGATCTTTAAGCACTATAAAGATGTGATATCATGAATAAATGTTAAGTATATTGAATTTAAGTAAACTTATTATGTTTCAATAATATTTTTACGATTCTGAGCGGAGACGGTTAGTCAGTCTGGATATTTTATATTGTCATTAATTATTATATCATGTAAGTTGAATTAATATTATATTATTATTTTTTATTCGTTAGAAATTAAAATCCAATTTTTAGAGGTTTTTTGTAAGTTTTCGGTGGTTTTTACATTGGCATTAAATATTACATAACTATTGATAAAATCAAAAAGTTACCTCTTCATCTTGATCCTATTTTATACAAAATAAGGCACTATATGTTGAAATCGAAGAACTCCTTCTGGTAGAATTTTTATATACAGGATAAAAATAAAAATAAAAAAACACCATTGTAAAACCACTAGCTTCCTCGCTCCTTTTAGAATCTAAAAAAGCCTAGTTAAATTAAAAAATATATCTTAATAGGATAAAAAATCTTATATTAATATTATATTATTATTTTTATTCATTGATTTTATATTTTTTTTAAATTTAAATTTGCTCTTTTTATTAATATTTGATTTTTTATTAAATATCAATTTTTTATTCAACTGATTTTTTATCCTATTTAGGATTTGTAGATTTTAGATTATTTTCTAATACGGGTTTTTAATTTAACTAACCTTTTTTTTATTGAAATTACATTTTATTTGATATCAATTTTTATTTAGCTGATTTTTTTATTCTATTTAAATTTTTTATCATATTAAGATATTTTTTAAATTTAACTATGTTTTTTTATTAATTTCGACCAAATTATTTTTGGGAATAAATTAGGGAGGAAAGACTTACAAATTTTAAATTCGTGCTTACAAATACTCACAAATTGCGCATGACGATTTAGAGCAGTCAAAAACTTTGAAATGCCAAAACGACCAAGTTTCACGGAAGTTAGACGTGACTTAAACTTTTGAGGATAATTGAAAACGGCTGTACTTACAAATTACCAAATTGTGCTTACATAAACTTACAAATGACTTACAAATTATTGACAAAATTTGGAGCCAAAATTTTGATATTGTGCGGCCAACTGCACGGACCTCCACAAAACACTTAGTGATTGTTTATTAATATGTTGCTGGACTAAATATGGACTAAGTTTAATTTAATCGTTTCAAAAGGTTATGAGTTTTTAAAAGTGATTTAAGTAGGTATCAATTTATAGAAATTAACTATTAGGTACATAATTTTCAACTGTCACAAATGATTTTGTCTTTTTTCAATATTTTGTAATATTCGCTTACTTTCTGCTAGAGCTAAATATGAAAAACTAAGTAAATATAGGTAATTTAATTTTAACATTATCCAAAATTGCTTAACTATGTTTAGTACACAGCTGACTACTTAATATAAAACACATTATTTTATTTTAGATTTTTGAATGGAGACATGAATGTATTGATTTTACAATGTGTGTTTATTTTTTAATTTAAATTTTTTTTTTTATCGGTCATCACCTTTTAGGACAGTAAAAATGGTTAGAACAGTATCTTTTCTGATATGAAAGTGAATCTAGTTGGTACTTTGGTGTTTGGGGGGTCCAAAGTAAGGAATTAAGGAAAAACGGGAATTTTCACAAAATCGATTTTGGTTTTTAGTATAATTCTAAAGCAAATGATACGTGTATTTTCACTGGTTGTTTATATTAGTTTATACTTTATATCTACTTACCCACCTTTTTTGGTTTATATATATTTCATGTAACTAAACCTTATCATTAAATAACATCATAATATATTGTGTAGGAACCTAGTATCTACTACGAAAGAGATTTGTTTAAAATATTGTTTAAATATAGGTAGGTATCTTGCTTTGTGTTATGAAATGTTCACAATTTAATTCATAACTAAATAAACGATTTTTTTACAATGTTTATTTATTATAATGGTAAATAAACCGTAAAGGCAAGAGCTCTATTTCTGCAATCTGCATACTAAAGATGATAAAACATAAGCGTTCACTGCGAAGTGCAATAATTGTTCAAATCTACCAAAAATGTATAGGTACATTCAAAATGTTTTATCACACGCGTGTATTGAAGAATATTCGAATATAATATGTAATGAGCTGTTTTGTTACCTATATTGATTTTATATCGAGCTTACCTATGCCTTTAATTTAATGTAATTTAATATAATAACTATTAAGTATAGAATAATTCTCATTTCTAATTATGAAAAAAATAAATTGGTAACAAGGTTAGGTTAGGTACCTACGCCAAAAGCCATGATGTATTTAAAACAACAAAAAAATGTTATTAGGTATAATGTTATTGTTTGTATTATAAGATTATGGTTGGAATCAAGAATAGGAATTCTGATAAATGCCTAAATACATATTATTATATCTGATCAACGAGCTTTTACATAACCGAGTTAAAAAGTTACAGTTGAGTTAAAAGTTAAGTTATTTAAACTTTTAACTTTGAATTTTTAAAATTTAATTAATTATATAACTTATTTTTCAATTCAACTGATTTTTATTGATATAAACTCAATAAATAACAAGTTACTCTTAATCAAATCCAAGTCATATAATAATTTATATAAAATTTTTATTGATGATATTATATACTATTCTTGCATAAACATTTACTATTAATTATTTTAAGCCATATGACTGGCTAATTATATGTTAAAAAATAAATAAACAAAGACTTAACTTACCTAAGTTAATAAGTTAATTGTAAATTTCCATATAACTTTTATACTGAGTTATAAAAAATTATGATGGTTATTATTAACTTTTTAAAATGCGTTCTATCAACCGATCTTAACTTGATTAAAAATTATCATTAACTTGCCCTGCTTGCTGGTTTTCTGTGGACTAAACATATATAATAATATATAGGCAGATAAATCCATATAAATATTACATTTCTATTAAATCATTAAATTTAAAATTTGTTCGTTGAACCGAAAACACAATAAATTTACAACAACTCAACCGAATAATAATAATATGTATACTTATACTCTTACCCTTTTGTGTTACTATAATTACAATTTACAATACTATTGTTTTAACGGATGAATTGCTATAGACCTTTTATATACGGGTGTACAAATTGTTACTTTGGGTCCAACAAATATTTATTTATTTACTTTCTTCCCATTTTTAATTTTTTTATTAACCGTTGATTCATTTTAAATTGAACGAGTGAAATAAAATCGGTGCATCAAAATCTATTAAGCCTTCGAATTTTATTTTACGTTTTGTTTGCCTACGTATTGTATAGTTGTAGTTGTTACTAAATTAAGCCTTTGGATAAAGTATTAATAACTAGTGCTTATTATTAGTTACAGTTTTTAGACAGATACGAGATACCTAATAATTATTAATTATATAGTTTGATAAAATGTAAGAAATGTTGTGTAAATGATCACTACCTACCTATAGTTTAGATTAGAATTGGTTACTAGGTATAATTGATTTCAATTACTACTCAGGTTTTTTTTATTTCATCATAAAATTTCCCATTGTGTACTTATTGTAATAATTATGGTTAATCCTTCTATCGGACATCGTGGCAGAATATGTCTTATTTACTTATTGAATTAACAGCAAGAAGTTTTGAATAATATACAAATTTTAAAGAAACATATTAATTTCTTGAGTAGGTAGCACTAATTAACTAAATGTTGTTTGTCGATGCTGAGTTAATCAACGTGGGTAAAAAAATATTGATTTTTCAACTCTTAAAATGACTTATACCTACATTGTTTTTTTTACATTTGCATATTATGTATTAGTTATTATACATATTAGATATTGATATATTATGATAAATGTTAGAGCCCCATAATGGTTAGAATTTGGAGTTATTGATGTGACAGTTTGACACTTATATTATGGCCATAGGAATACATTTGGCAGCTTGGCTATTGGGAGTTTTATATTTTGTTATAATTGTATTACTTCTTACATGAGTCATAATTTATAGTATGTAGAAGAATGTCCCATAACTGCAAGTAAATTATTCAATAAACATTATATTCTATATAAAGAAATAAAAATGTCATTATCTACATTATTTTTTAAGAAAGATCAAAATAAATTATTTTAATATGTCATAAATAACATTTTAGATTGTGATTTTTGTGTCTGTGTTCCCGATAAATAGTCAAATAATGCTTCGATTTTAAATTTCAGAATCTTATTCGATGGGAAAGTGAATCTAGTTGGTGCATTGGGGAGGTTGAAATTTAGAAAAAAATCGACAAAATCGATTTTGGTTTTTGGTATAGGTAACTCTAAAACAAATGACCTCAGAAATATGAAATTTATTTGTTTATATTAGCATTTTCTGTACACGATAAAATTTTCAAAATATTTTGATTTGTTTTCAACGGATTAAGGAAATTTTCAGTTTTTTTATTTCTATGAATGTCAATAAAATTGTATTCGTTTGGTAAAAAAATTGAAAATTTAATACAAGGCTCCTAAAACATTGCTTGAGTAGCAGTTGAAAAATATTAAAAATACATAGGCACAATTTTCTTTATAAGTATTGAAAGTTTGATTTTTGACAACATTTATCTAATTTCAAATTTAAAAATGGTTTTGTAGTTAAAAATGTATAAAATGTTCAACTTTTATAGTTAAGGATTGAAAACTTACAACAGGGTTCTACCTAAGTAGGCTATTCTGTAACCAAAAAATCTCAAAAATATAAAACACAGTAATTTTTATAGTTATTTTATGTTCAAATTTGGAGGACATTACCTACATATTAAATAACTGAGAATAACTATTTGAGTTATTTTGTTGTAATTTTATAATATTAATTCTACTTACCAGCTACAGTATTAATAATAAGTATACCTAATAACTAGGTCCCGGATTTATATGTTCTAAGAACCTAAGAAATATGTACTATAAAATATGCATTTATGCTCTTATTTTATAAAAATATACCCTATAAAATAAAAAATATGCAAAAAAATCGATTAAAAAAGTCTTTTATTTTCATTATTACAAAATATGCAAAATAAAACTTTATATTTCGGATCTATTGAATACATAGAAATAAAACTTGTAGCTTACTTGGCTATTTTTTGGACTATTCAGAAAAAACACGCAAATGCATATAAATCCGGGCCCTACTAATAACAATATAGAAATAATATAAAATAATAAATATAATTTGTCAACCCGTTACCCCTCAGATTTTTTTTTAGTATACAATTATATTATATCGTTAAATTCAAATTTAATACCATCCATTATACAGTTACCTACTTGTAACCAGCAGAGTGACATCCACTTATAGAGCATTTTTTTTATTAAGTTTAGGAATAACTGTAAAACATTATAAAGGTGATAGCTTTCATATTTATAATAACGTAAGATATAATAAATCCTAGTTTGCTGTATCTAACTAATAATATTTTTATTTTATTCTAATATTTAACGGATTAAATATGTTTTAATCCACATTTCATGAAGCATTTATACTCAAAGTAAATCAATTATTTTATTACATATAAAGTGAGAAGCAGTCTATTTGTAGGAAACTTAGATATATATAAAGATATGGATGATGAACTGAACTTATATATGGATGTTTGGACACAACATTATTTGAAAAAGATGGCAAAGATCTTGGTCCACTAATAGGTATCATCTATATCTTTCTAACAATATTATCACTAGGCCACTCTTTTTCAGGACAGGGGCCAGAGAGCTGGCACAATGCATATATCAATATGTTTATATGCCTATACCTATATAAAGACTATGGTACAAATATTTGATTGTAAACAATTTAAACTTTCATATGATCATTATTGGTACCTAGGTGTTGTTCTTTGTATAACTAATTTCTTTGTACGCTTAAAATATCATGGCCCCCTACACTGACATGTTCAGTGGGGCCCATTATCTTCTTGAAGAATAAATAAATATCAAACAATAGTGTTTAACTACTTACCACTCAATTTCTAGTATTTTTGTGTATACCTACTATAATATTATATAACTATTTTTGTCATCATTCGTGTTTTATGTTTTTCTGTTCACATAAAAAACAAAGGCATTCAAAGTTCAACTAAAACAATAAACTTGGCAATTAGTAGGCGTAAAGCATATAATTATACTAGCTTGTTTAATTTTGTGAAATTCGGTAAAACGAAAAATAACAATATCAACAACAACAATTTATGATTGTATCTACTAAATCGTTATCTGATGCACTTTTAAACATACCATCATCAATGCTATTTATTTGTAATTACTATACCTATAATAATACACATCAATGTAAATGTATAAATATGCATAAAAATCTTAATTGCTCGTGGATATGGAATATTAATACTGTCATATTAGTATATTTATACTTAATACATTTATTCTAAGAGATATGTCTATCAACTTAAATCATAAGAAAGCGTCTGGCTTTTCAGAAAATATAATTTGTTTGATATACAGACTACTTTTTTTTTTTTTTTTTAATAAATTATGAAGTTTTAGAATCTCTGCCGTTTTGAATACTTAGGCAGTGACCGAGGGGGGACGAGGGTTTTCTTTTGGCTTATTTTTGTAAAATTTTATATTCTAAATAATTCTTAATAACGATATAAAATATTGATACTCTTCTAATTAATATTTTGTCACTTGTATATTAATAAAACATTAAAATATAAGATTAAAATCATAAGTCACCTGACAAAGATGATATTCATTGCAAAATTCTAAAACGAATAGATGAAACAATGGTTCACCAGCTAATTGAAATAATATGGAATATTGAAGATATCCCTGCAGACTGGAATATGGTACTAATAGGTGTCGAGTCTTTATGTCGGCGAGACTTCTAATAAGTCGTCTTTAGGGATTGGACTTCAATCCATACATATTTCGTGTCAGATTTTTTATTAATACCTATTGCTTGTAGGTGTCAGCAAGCACGTTAGAAACAAGGAGTGGTATGATGAAGAATGCATGGAAATTCTCAATAGAAAAAACCAAGCAAGATTATAAATGCTACAAAGGGAAACCAGACAAAACTATGAAGCATACAGAAATCTAAGAAAAGGAGCAAAAGCCAGGGGTTTAAAAATTAACAAAGAGAAGATCATGTACATGAGACTATCTGCAGCGGAGGCCTGCCACAGAGCAAAGAACATTAAAATCGGTCAATATAATTTTGAGGGTGTAAAAGAGTTTGTGTATCTTGGATCCTCCCTTAATAACAGTAACAACATGTCGGGAGAGATCAAAAGAAGAATTATGGCTGGCAACCGAGCATACTTTGCGAATATCAAACTTCTCAAATCAAAGCTGCTGTCGAAAACTACTAAGATGAAGCTATATAAAACACTTATTCGACCTGTAGTCTGCTATGGAGCTGAAACTTGGACATTGTCAAAAGTCGATTCCAACAGGTTAAAGATATTCTTAGATTATCATTATTCTTTCAATTGCATATGATATTGAAATTTTGGTAACATTTTAATAATTATACTAATCATTTTTGAAAAATTACATTATTCATATTATAAAAGTATATCAAAAGTAATAAGGAGGTATTGTAGTTAATGATAATTGATAGAAATCATAAAAACTGATATTATTGTATATGGTATTCAAAATTGTATTTATTATATAAACATTATTGAAAATTAACTTTAACAAGTAACATTGCTTACAACTTATTAACATTCTGAATATAGTTAATAAAGTTTCTTATTACAAGTTATTTTGTTAAGATTGCTTAATTTTAATTTACTGTACCTATCGCCTATTATTGATTAACACATTTTTCAAAATAAATATATTTTATAAAGATGATACGAAACACCGATACTATATTACAGATAAGTAGTAAGCACATATATTTTTAGAGCTGTATTTTCACCTGTTGTATCCATATTGTCCTAGTTCTAAATTAAAAAAAAAATTATTATTAATTTTCATTCATTAAAAAAATATGCATATAAATTTAATTATTTTTACTTTTATGCTGAATTATAACCCGTTTCGTCAACTTAAATAAAACTTAACAATGAACAATAGTTAATAATGTTTGGTACTTAAGAATTTTGACGTTATAAAAAGTTATGAAAGTTGTATAAATTATATTACATATGTACCTATTATACTGTATAAGTTATATTTTACCTTTAAGATACTGTTCTTTACTCAAGAATTGTTGTGCCCAAGTTATAGGATCAAATTCCAAATTACCATCAAAATATGTTGGCAAAATATTCGGAGCAATGTACTTGTGTAAAGAATTGAAATTACTTCCGTGAAAATGAACCTTTAAAAAAAAAAAACTTTTAATGTTACACCAAAAAAATTACAACGATGGAAAAACTAACCCGACATCGCAATTTTTCTTTCAAAAATGGTTTCATGATTGAATATACGGTGTATAAGTATAATGGTTCGTTGATAAAATGAAAGCCTTGAAATCTTAATGGAAAACTCTCCTTAAAATATTAATAAATGCTATTATTAATGAATATTATGTGAATAATATAATAATAATTAAACTTTATCAAGATTATACATAGGTACCTAATACATATAGGTAATAATAAACCTATTTTTACAATTATTATGTTGTACATATTATCACAAAATATAAAAAATAAGCTTCCAGAAATGTATCATAGTATTTATTTTAAACCTTATAATCAGTTGTTTGAATTTCAACACTTTAAAGGTAAAAGTGCAATATTATTGGAGAAATTCGAATAACAATAATAATATCTAAGTACTTAAGTAATATTTATTTCTAAGATATACACAAGATCATATACATTTTCTCACTATTATATTACGTAAGATTTCTGGAACCGAATACATATATACCGAATAATAAAGAAATTATTTTAAATCCAATCTTTACACTGACAACTGAAATTTAAGTGTATAACCTAATTAAGGGGATTGAAAGCGGCGATTTTCTGGCTTTGTCTAACACACGTGCAACATAGGATTATAGACGTGTTCTATTCCAAACATACAGATTAATCTAGTGAAGATATAAGAATTATGAAAACAGATTTGAATTTGTCGTCAAGTCTTCTTGAGATCTATTTTCCCATATTTTTGATTTTTTGATTTAAACTTCTCTAAAAATTGAAATATATCAATTTTTTAATTATTCTTTTTAATATATCGTTTTTATAATTTTGGATGGATAATATCAAAAATGTGGGAAAGTCGATTCCAAGTAGACTTGACGACAAATTCAAATCCGTTTTCAGAATTCTTATCGCTTCACTATATTAATCGGTACGTTGAAAATAGAACACGCTTAAACATTTAAACATATGAACAATATTTATAAACTTATTATATTCCTGGGAAATTCCTGGTCTTGGGTATATTACTGGAATTTTTTTAAATTTATTTTATCTCTATGTTCTTAAACTGTTATGAGATGAAAATTTGGTATTTCTTACTTGCACAACTTCAGCAGACTTCTTAGCGTAGTAAGGTGATAAATATTGATAGTGTTTCAACCACTTAAATCCTGTAAAATCAGCAATTGCAATCATACCAGCAAGTTGAGTTTCTGGGTGTTCAGATATAACTTCCAAAATCATCAAGTTTATCTTAAAAACATCTTCTATGCTAATTCCAGGTAAAACCTTGTCTAAATGATAAAACTGTTTTAGTATACGCACTGTATTATATTTAATCATATTATGTAGTAATTTATAGTGTGCACATGAATAATATACAATTAATAATTATCAATAGGACTGGAATTATATGCATTAAAATTTACGAAATATGGATGAATTTATACACTTATTATTCAAATATGAAAATAATATTCATGTTTATTAAATTGAAATAATTAAGTTTAAAAAGTTATTAAATAATGAAACTGTATGTTATAACTTATACCAATGATGTTTGGTTGTAATAATATCATGAAGTGGCGTATCTATAAGATGATATGTTTGGGAGAAGAGTTGGGAACAATTAGATAATTATTCGAATCATTTTTTTACAGTTATTCGAATCATTTTCAAGCATAATAACATAATTATCCTAGTAAAAAATATGTTATTATAGAATGATTATAATTCTTCTAATATGTATATACGTGTAGTTAGTATGTAGCTACCTAAGTAGTAACTATTTATTAATATTGAAGACGTTATCCAAACCTAAAACTCAACAAGCTATCAGATGATATGATTGAAGACAGGTCTATTTTGAAATATAATTTTAAAATGGAGTTATAACTAATAAGTACATTGTTATTTGTTAATATAATTGTATTATAATCAATGATATAAAAATACCATATTTTATTTTTCAATTGTATAATACGTGTATTATACATGTATTATACGTGTATAATACAGTATTTTACAAACATCTTATGAAGTTTAGATAATTGTGAAATATATGGCTACCAGAGTGTAATAAGAATGTAAGATAAATAATATTTCAGTTTATTGATGAATAATGAATAATGAAGCATTTTTATTATTAAATTATGTAATGGCAGTCTGGTAACTACCTAATAGAAAATATATGAAAATGTATTGGTCTTAAGTTATGAATATTAGATTTTAATATTGGCAGTAATTTTAATTAGTACCTATGTAATTATTTAATTAGTAAATATTTACTTTTTTAATCAGTTTTTGGACATATTAATAAATGATTTGCCAAACGAAAGGCATTATAGGCATAAGCCTCTTTACAAAATAAGCATTTTCGTTTTTAAATATTTCCAATATAATACTTGGTAAAATATTTGTCAACAAGTCAACAATAGCTTTTTGCTTTGAAGGTCGACCTATAGTAAAAAGAAATAGTAACTAAAGTTTAGTAACTTCAATTAATTGTAACTTGTAGCCAGTGGCGGTTCATGCATGGGCAGCTACTCATACCAAAATTTCTGGGGCCCCTTTAGGGGAAGGGGGAGGAAATGAGGAATATTATTCGCCGTTAGAACCTAATTATAAATCTACTGTTGCCCATACGAAAATGTAGTCCTAGAACCGCTCCTCCTTTTAGCCTGTAGGTAGTTAAATAGAATTATTAGAATTTAGTAGAATATTATGCAACGGTATAGTGTCCACGATTATGACTTATCAGTTATCAGTAAGATATCAGACTACTATTTACGAACGATTTACAAATGTTTACGACTAGATTCATAGAACATAGGTTAATAGAGCTATAACTAGAATAGTTCTTTGGTGTTGATCTTTATATAATGTCTTTCCTATGATCGTGATTACCACCTACCACCTACCAATAACCATAATACTTCTGTGGCTGTGCTCCGCCGTAGTATTACTGTGTGTCGTCGAAACATTATGTATTGCATACATTTTTTCTTTATTATTGATCTATTATTTATCATAGATTCTTTTTTTTATACCAATTGTATTTTATTTTTTATACATAACGTATAATACAATATCATACAATTTATAATTTACATCACTGATTATAATTATAATTAGTTACTTACTATTATTAGACTTTTTTTTTTTTTTTTTAATAATGAGATTTTAACATGTAATTATGTTTCTAACCGAAATAATAAAAATTGGTGAAGCTCGCACACTTAAATTATATTATTAGACTTATTTATTGAAATTCAAATTATAATAATTAGGTATTATTATAATTATTTATTTTCATTATTGCTACAATTATTTATTTATATTTTTGTTATTCTTATTTACTACTATATTTATGATTGTTGTAATCGAAACGAAATATTATCATTAAATATTATTCAAATTATAATATTAAAATATGAAAAAATATTAAATATTAAAATTATATATTTCCTTACTTTCTTTTATAGATCTATATTTGTTTTATTTATAATTTTTTTCCATTTTTCCAAATAAAATAAGATTTACAATTGTGTAACTTAAAATACATTACCAACTATTGTTTATAATACTATGTGCCTGTTTTAAATTATCAACCATATGTTTACCCAAATAAAATAAATGAAAAATATTATTCGAACAGTGATCAACAAGAGCTTACACGGCATTGCTTTGCTATTGCTAGGTTTTTGTTATTGTTCAACTCCTTTTGGGTGGAACACGCTATGGAAGCAATGTCCTTTTAAGGGTAAATTATATTATATTTTAATTTATATCCATTTTGACCGGCGTTGTCCACGTTCTGTGGGCAGTATATTATTATCAGGTACCTAGGCAATATAGGTACCTGTGGTAGATCACGGACCCCGAATGATGAGTAAGTAAGAGCATAATTTAACTCTAAAGCATCAAAAAATGCAAAAAAATTGGTCCACCGAAACCATGGTTCGAACTCTATACATTCTATACTAAAATACACAGGCTTATCACATTGAAAACAAATATTATTATTATTAAAACCAATTGGAACCGTTTATAAACAATAATTTACATCGTAAACCTCAAAATCTCTGGTTGTGAACCACCCCTGGTTGGCCCTCTCGTGACAAAATGTATATCTCATCTTCTTCCCCAAGGCCTAAACCACCTTTACACAAAATTTCATCACAAACGGATGAACAGTTTAAGTAGAAACAAACATTTTTTGTTTTTATACATTACCTATATATTATTATATATATACCTACCCATTCTAAAAACATAAATTTCACGCCCGTGCTGATCTCTGTGTGGTAACATAAAAACTGTCCCGCTCTCCAAAAAAACTTTGTTCTTGGATGGAAGAGTCAAATTGAATAATTTTGGATTTTTTTCTTTAGCTTCAAAATAGTTTTGTATCTATTTTTTTTATAAAAAAAAGTAACATTTCTTATAAAAACAGCAATTTATTTACATTCTAATATTTTCACAAACAAAATAATTGCTTTTTGTATTTAATAATTTAGTTAAAAATCCAAGTTTTTGTCATACGATAATTATTTGTATTTAAATTATGCAAAGGTTTACAAATGATCATAAAATTAATTTCAAATAATATCATTTATGGTCAGTATTCGCTTACACATTTTGAATTAATAGATTGTGAAAACTGTCTAAGGAGGACCTTGAATAAAACGGAAAACTATCAATCCCGGAATACTTCTTTGGTCGTATTTATATTATAATATTATTATAGATGTATGTGCACGTTGAACATCAATAAAACGGACCATTTTTTTTATGTCCAGTGTTAGTAAAAACTTTCCATAGACCGGAAACATAACATAGCGTACCTATATATGTAACAAAAAACTAAAACAACGTACCTATGTCGGTGAAGTAGAAATGGAGGGGAGAGGGGATGGGTGTGAGTGCCACCAGAAAATTTTATTATGTTATATGAATATTGAATAAAACAATTTAGAATCGAATTGAATAGTCCGGAATTCTTCGATTTTATTCAATAAATCCTAAAACTGCTTAAAACGAAATATTAGGTTGGTCCCATGAGATTCCGCCTCAGACAGTTTTCAGTGTATAATAAAACCATATAATAAAACTAATACAACATACCTACTGGTATGTCGTTAAAACTATTAATTAGCAAACAACAATAGTATTATGAATAATAGGTTAGTTAATATAATATACTAGTTGATCCCGTGCACTTTGTTGCCCATTAAATGTACCAACTCTATATGACTCAAACTTTGTTCAATTCGTTATTTCATATTATTCGGTGTATGGTATTCAAAATGTATCTTATTTCTTCTGTTGCCTGGGATAAAAATTCTGATTGGTAGTAGTATATTATCAGGTAGGCAATGTACCTGTGGTAGATCGCGGACCCCGTGCTGTTTGTACGTAAGTTTATGATTTAACTCTACAGTATCAAAGTTATACCAAGTTTGTCATTTTTACTTAATTCCACCTAAGGTGGATTAATAAAATCAATTAATACAAAATCCTAACTTAACCTAACCGTACTAAAATCCGATGAATAAAAAAAAAACAAATTTAACCCATCTTAAATGGGCCTATCTTCTTCCCAGAGGTATAATCTACACATAAAAATTCATCTATATATATATATAAAAATGGAGCGTGAAAAATGTATGTTACCTCATCAATCGAGAACGGCTGTTTTTATATATTGACAAAAAATAATAATACAAATAAACAAACATGCCCGTAACCAATAGCAAGCAATATACAATACACTATTACTATTTTAATCTGAAAATAAATTTTTTATTATTTAGTTAAATTTTGAAAGTAAATAGTTAAATTTAAAACTTTTCCGGTTGATTTTCCTAAAATTTTCTTTCGTATAAATCTTCTCCTGGCAATTACAAACATCTTAAAACAAATTTGAGCCAATTCGGACCAGCCGTTCTCGAGTTTTACCGAGACTAACGAACATTATCAATAAAATATTCATTTTTATATAGATAAAGAAGAAGAAGATAGAAGATAATAATAATTGATATAATTTATAGCTATTTATATAATATTATAATATCTATTATCAAAGAATCATAATACGTAAATAGTTGTGTTTTTCACATATTTAAGACATATTATATAACGACTAAGATGTAAATAATATTAGTTTTATGAAAAAATGTTATTTTAATATTTTTCAGTATGGATTATGAATTTTAGAATGTTAAAAATATTATAGTCAATGACTTACCAATTTAAATGCTTTATTTACTTGAAATTTTCTAGCTCTTAAAAATTTAAGCATAAATGCATCATCCATTCTTGATTTCAAAAAAATATCACCTTTAAAAATAGAAAGATTATTTTAGCAATAATAAAATATCCATATATTATTTTGTTCATGTACATATTTCACTATTTGTATTAGTAGCAAATAGTATCTAATATATGTAATATATGTACCTACTTAAATACTTTCAAGAAAAATTATATAATATTGTTATTATTTTTTTTTTTTAGAATCTAATGGAAGGTAATGAAAACATGTCGGTACGTTTATTGTATTTAATAAATACTACAACATAGGTACATAAACATAAACACCAAAGTAGATACCTAACTATATATATCTAAGTTTGTTAGTCACATATTTAATAGATGCAATATTACATATATTTTATATTTTCTAAATCCGTTCTTAAGGACTAATATCATACATAATATTAATAACTGAAAAACTATTTATTCAAATTTTGAATTAGGTACAACTACATTTTCAAAAAAATTATACTCTAAATAAATTACAGTAAAGAAAAGGTTCTCATTTGAAAAAAAAGACAGAAGTTTATATCACCATATAACATTGATTAATTGATATAAAAATCTGAAGAATTTTAAAATGTGTAATTTAATTAGGTATCTATGTTTAAAAATTCCAAAATCAGAATCTGAATAAATTTTATTATTAAAAGAAAAAACATTCTTACCCCCATTCATGAATCACCCTACATATATATTATATTAGCATAGGTATCAATAATTATTAAGGGTTTTACATACCTTTAATTAATGTACGTAATTCATCAATAGCTAACTGTGGATCTGATGGTTCATTGATTTCTTTTTGTAATTTAATTTTCCATTCGGATAAATCAATTTGAAATTGTGACATTTTATAATAAAAGTAAGTAGATATCGGAATTGTATGAATCTTCGTTAAGTTATAAAGTATAGTAAAAATTGGAGTAAAAGAATGAAATATACAATGTTAGATATAAACTGATCATCAAATAAAATTTACAAATATACATTTTGCAAAAAAAAAACACATCACCGGAAATTGATAACTATCTAAACAATATTATACTATACCTATGTTTTATATTATATCATATGCATCCGGTAGATACCAATTAAAATAAATACATTATTATTATATATTTTAACTATAGCTATTTTTTGAAGCATGACGGTTAAAAAAATCCCTAACCAGACTACAACAGTTATTATCGTAAACGTATAGAAATATACTGCTATACAATCTATTATTATTAATAAGTACACTAAAAATGTCAACATAAAGAATATTAAGGTCATATTACAACATAAATATGATTAAAGCAAACAATCAATATAAATATTACTAGTAAAGTTATCAAAAATCTAGTCGTTTCACCTCAACTATGTGAAAATTTAAATATATATCAGACAATGATAATATAGAATATATTATATTAGGTATAAGTTATAACTAACAATACTGTGAAATTTTAAATTTTAAATTATTATAAAATAAAAAATAAAAAATTTTGATTAACCTATACCTAATTCTATAAACATTAAATAATGATTTTCCTCAAATTCTCTTTGTTATGTAGTTGTGATTTAAAAAAGGTGGATACCACTCTCCTGTACAGTAGATAGGTTACAGGTGGGTCAATGTAATTCATGCTGCAGTTTAATTTGAATTAAATGACTTAATATCTCTGTACACAAAAAACGATTCTAAGTGAAGACGGTCTGTCAGTAAGTCTATAAAATAATAATATTTATTCGGGATAGCCAACTCGAAAACTTCAACTATCGAAATCACAATTGTTGAACTATCGAAATAAAATAGTGGTCGAGGTCGGAACCAATAAGATTAGTTTATTATTTCAGAAGTGACATTTGGTTATAAAATAATATGATAAAAAATATAATTTAAATTTGCCGCAAAAAATTATTCGTATATCATTGATTCCACCTTATACTGGTTATATGAATTTGATAGTGATGCCGATAAATAATAACAATCGTGATTTCGATAGTGAAGTGGCGCTAACATGCAGACTTGAGTAAAATACTTTTTAAAAGTATTTCAAATACATTTTCCGAATACTTAAAAAAAAGTATTCAGAGTATGTACTCGAATAATCTATGATAATAATATTCCTAATTATTTGGAATACTTCACAAAAAGTATTCCAAATATTTTTCGAATACTTTTTTTTAGTAGATTTAGATTTCAATAGCAAAAATATTATTTTTTTTAATTCTTTGTTTATAAATGAACATTATTATAATCTCGATAATACACACCTATTTGGCTATCTATTAGTTATAAATTATATTCAAATTAATATAGTTAATAACTAATAAGTAATAATTAGTAATATATTAGAGTAAATCTATATAAAAATAATAAGTATTCCGAATACTGTACTCCGAATATTCGTAAAAAGTATTCAAAATACCGTATTGAATACTAAAAGTATTCGGAATACTACCCAAGTCTGCAGTAACATGAATTATAATTACCTTGCCTACACCTATATCAAACTAACGGTTGCATGTATATAACACAAACTAAACCAGGGCTTGAAACTAATTGAAAAAATTTCGTTTTTTTGTATACCAGTTTTTATTTTTTTCGATTTTGGTTTCAATTTTACAATACCGGTATTAGGAAATTTCCGTTTTGAATTTAATACCGGTTTCCATTTTCTGAGGTTTCATTTTTAAACTATAATACTGGTTTTCAATATTTTTCAGTTTCTTTTTGATTATGCTTTTGGTTTTGGCTTTTAAACGATTTATACTGGTTTATAGAATTGGTTTCAAGCCCTTGACTATTGTGTCAAGTAAACTTTAAAAAAGGTGGGAAAGTGGATGTCGCTCTGCTGTACTGTAGGTTACAAGTGGGTCATGGTATAATGGATAGTATTAAATTTGAATTCAATGATATAATATCATTGTATAAGAAAAACGA
>WHPZ01580530.1:1487-11643 GCA_016617965.1 Macrosiphum rosae
CCTCGTCCACGGTCAGGTAACCGGAGTAGCTCTCGATGGCTCCCTTCAGAGGCGTCACATTGCATGCAGCCCGAGCTTCGTCGATTCGTCCAGCCCGTATTAGGGGCGTCAGGAGTAGACCTCCGTCGGCTACATCTACTGCCGCAGAACAACTGCAGACGAACGAGGACAGAAGCCACAGTAGCCACGCTGAAGCAATTTCAAGACGCATCGCTCGAAAAGGATTACTTACGTATATTGCGAAGTACTACAAATCAAGTGGCGGTAGTCTTACGTAAAACTTAGCATTATTCAGGTACACGATGTATGCTGTGGATCACCGACAGTGACTACCTACGTTAGGTCTGATCTCAACACTGCGGTCGGTTTGTGTAATAATAAAATAAACAGACCATTCCAGTGGACTTTGGGTGTATATTAATTACTAACTGGCATTTTGTTTATCTACAATATAAAAATATTTAGAGTGAGATGGGAAGATCACGAATACCGTTCGCATGTTAGTATAGGTATTTACCTGAACACTTCGTTCACCTTATCTAGTCCATAGGACTCTGTCACCACAAATGCCCACATTATACATAAATTAATTATTACATAATTAGGTATATTATTTTTACCTGGTATGCGATTATATAATATAATGTATTAAATGCAGTAGGCATAATTTTCTATAAACATAATGTGAAGCGACTAAACATTGACTTGAGTGTAGGTATTCAAAAGAAACAATAAATTGAGTAGGTATTAAAAAAATAAATAAATTTATTAAACCGGGAAGGAATATATTCCTATAGGTAACTCATATGCTATGTATCTTGTCATTGAAAAGTAACTCACTGTTATGTGACATGTGTCTATTAAATTTGAATTTAATGATAAATCTCTTCACACTAAAAACGATTCTGAGCGAAGACAGTCTGTCAGCCTATATTAAACTAACAATGTATTATTAATATGATATTTTTGTAATGCTATTAAAATAATTTATTTTACTATTAACTATTGCGATAAGTTGATTTAATTAAATTTTATTTAAATTCCGAATATATTGCATTTATTAAATTATTAATAAAATAATATAAATATTTGCACTTGCCTATTATAATAATAAAAATATTGTTATTAACTTTTGAATCAATAACAGATTTTGGTACCGTAGAATGGTATAAATAGACGGTACCATTAAATTATTATAAATGTTTTGAAACAGGCATTATGTATATAAAATATAATATGTAAAATTCATAAAAGTTCAAATAACTGTGAATAATAGTTTTAAACTACAAAAAATTAACTAAAAATAAAATTTTTTGTTTAAATATCTAATTAAATATTTCATCCAAATTTGATCTTAAGATATCTATACAAATTAATTGTATCTATATAAATTATATAGATTGTTTGGTTCTATAGTAATAACCACTTATAAACAACTTTGTATTAAGTTTACAAGACTTAGCTAAAAATTTTAACATAAAATACTTATTACAATTTGCAATTAATTTGAATATGTTCATGATTTCAACGAATTTTATCAAAATATTTAAACTCACATACCTATTTACAAAAAAAAATCATGCCTATGTATCTATAATATTTTTTAATAGCTATAACAACAACTAATAAGAAACCTTATACCTATTCAATCGTTCAAGTTTCTTGACCAACCAAAAAATGTACTGGGTGGGGCAGTGAACCAGTAGATTTTCGTATATAAATATATAGAATGATCGCTCATTTCACTGCCCCACCCTGTATTTACATTAAATGCATATAAACTTTGAATAATTTATAATTATTAATTCGGGGAAAAATTAAAACAATTTTTCTTATAAATAAAATGTATTAATTAATATATTAAAATATTAGTTGGTTGTTTCCATATAATATTACCTAGTCATTAAATATTTAAAGCCAGTCTTAAGTAAAGGCATTTTCCTATATAGGTACCTATATACTATTACATATTATACATTATACACTTTAACATAAAAGCTATAATTATTATTAAGCACATTAGCTGGAAAAAATACTGACGGAGACAGGGTTCTGTTAAAAAAGTACAAAAAAATCATTGGTCAAAAACATTTTTTTTTGTAAAAATGAAGTACAATATAAATTAGAGCTATTATAATATCGTATTGTATCGCATCGACTTCTCGTGAAATATAATCATTTTCAAAAAATTTAAATATGCACATAATTTTATGGATTTACATATTATTATTATAAGATTACATAGGTACATATACAACGTTTAATACATTTATTGAAGTAGATTCTTCATTTTAGAATAAAATATAACAAATAAAAAATATATTTTATATTTTTTTTAAACTGATTTCTCGCATAAAAGATTTTTCTTAAATGTTTCAGCCTGCAGGTTTTAAGGAAGAATAGTTACACATATTATGTTAACCCCATTTATAGATGATCAAACATAACTTAGATTATTATTTGGTAAGCAAGTTTTTTTACCGTGGAAAAAAATTAAGAAACCACATAACTAAATAACATACTGCTATATTACATACATAAATTCATATTCGATATTCCACTTTTAAATGTGAAATAAAAATACTGAAGTGTCATATAATAATAATGAAACGCACTATAAATATCTTGGAGCGTAAATGTGTGATAAATAAATATATAACTCACACACTTCATTATACTACAATATAATATAATATACAATAAATGGAAATACATAAATGTATACACTATACAGAATGAAAAAATTTTAGTTCAGTATATATATAACATAATAATATAAAACAAATTTATTTGTCTATCGTTTTATAAAGCTGCTTATTTGTTTAATGAAATTAACATGCAATCGACTGTGAATAGGTATACATATAATAAAACTGCATCATTATAATGTCATTTCAAATTTTCATGGATGTGATGTGACTTACATATTATATCAGATTTTATTTATACTTACAAAGATTTATATTTTATTGTATTATATTCGGGAAATAGCGAATGAAGTTGCCCCACACCCACAAGTCCTGCATACTCTCTGACGAAGTCCGAAACATTCACCGGCAATGCCTTAAAACAGTTCAAACCATGGTTTAAACTACAGTCGAACCTAGTTAACTCAAAGTTGAAAGGACAGGCCAAAAATTTCGAGTTACTCAATAATTCGCGTTATCCAAGGATAATACAATTAAAGGAAATTCTAGAGACCTGGGCAAAAGTTCGACGATTTCGAGTTCAAGAAGTTCGAGTGTATAATATGTAATCGCGAACTATTGTGGGCGTCGACTACAACGTGTACACTGTACATTATGCATCTATACGACCTGGGTATACATAAACTGTAGCACACCATAAATTAATTTACGAACAGTAAAAATGAGGTTCCAAAAATATTGGCAAAGACCTATAGGAAAACGGACTTTCGGTTAATATGACGGTTTGGAGGTAGGCAACTTCGATACTGCACCTATATTATATTTCGCTTAATATTATGGGGCGACGATGCGGCGCGGCCAAGCGGCGTTTCAGTCGAATGGCTTGCCTGAAGTGAACCGGTTGATCATGTCGTGGGCCCAAGCCGGTTGGTCGTACGGCACCATGTGACCAGCGTTCCTGACCAGCAGCTCAGTGAGCGGCCCGTACGTGGTCGCGTAACCAGCCACCTTGGCGACAAGATACCAGGTGGTACGCGTCGCGTTCCCGAACCGCTCGGCGCCCGTCCACCGGAGTGCCCTGGCCACGTTCACCGTGCCCCGGTACGGCACGATTGCGTCCAACTGTCCGGAGTAGAGGAGCACGCGGTACCGGCCGTCGTCCAGAAGTTCTGCGAGCCACGGGGCCACGGACATCGGTATGTCGTACTTCATCCGCTCGTAAACTGTGTCCACCGACGACCACTGGCGTCGGCCCACGTGCAGCGCGGCCCGCGCCACCGGGCCCTGCACGTACCGGTCCCAGTTGCCGCCCTCGAACGGTATCGGGTTCCTGTTCCACACCACGTTGTAGATGTTCTGCATGTCAGTCAGCTCGCTGTACAGCGACGGCGTGGTGATCATCATCCTGGTCATGGCGGCGTACGCGGCCCTGTAGTCCTGGTTGGCGATCCGGTCTCGGGCCAAGTCCTCCTCCACTTTGAACAAACGTTTGCCGTCCTCTGCAATGGTATAAAAAAAATATGCACGTGAAAACGAAATTAATAATCAAAAACGATTTAAATGTGTTTTAATAAGTTTAATACATAATAATAAATAGTAATATGATACCTAGTTTATTACTTTATGATATAATACGGTGAACACAGATATCAGAACTACTATATCATGTCTATAATGTTGAATAAAAATATGTCTCCTCCTAAAAAGTTTTAAAAAAACTGTCATTCAATACCAACTTTATTTATATGGTACACATATATTTCTTTATGTGTCTAATGTCTATGATTTACATTATTTTAATAATTACATCAATAAAATATATGAACCATACGTTTATACTCAAAAGTCAAAAATATATCATAATGAAAATGTTGCCAAGTATAAATTTTACTTGTATAAATAAATAAATTACAAATAAATGTCCATTGATCACGAGTTTGACGAGTGATGGAAAGTGGGATTTTGGAAATAAGCCAATGGCAACAGGCGAATACATCTGAAAATGTGTGATCAAATCAGCTGGCACAAAAATAATTTTTAAGCAAAAGACGCACTCAATATATTTCAAATTATTTAATAACAGTTTTATTTTACGAATGTTTTAATAATAATATAATAGTATCTAAATTTCTTCTCTATGAGTCATGCATATCGAATTTGTTTTATTACAATTTGTTCTATTTATAGGTACTACTTTGTACATTACATTTTTTTTTTCAATATAATATTACTTTATTAGGCATACATTTTATGAATCTAAAAATGGTACTAAGTTATCAAATATTCTTAATTTATTTAAATGACAACTATTTTATAATAATAATATTGTCAACCATATTATGTCAATTATGTAGTGTAATAGCATTTCGTTATAAATGCGCAAGTTATCAACACTATTCTTGTGTATCCTGTATAGAATTTAAAAAAATTTAATATTTATCACAATCATTTGATATGCGACTATCTCTCACTTCCAAGATACTAAATTCCTCAACGGTTTAAATACTTTGAACAGCTGCGCGTGGACGCGTAAGTCCAATGTTACGTCGATAGGTATTTTTATTAAACGTCCTGACCCTGCGCACTGTTTTATTTATCATTGGATTGTAAAATATGTAATTCTTATGTACAGTAATAGTATAATTAGTGTGACGTTTATAGTTGTTAAAATGCATGTTGTTATTATAAACTCTATTATTATGACTCATCGGTGATCGCATACCAAAAACGATTCTAAGCGATAATAATTATTAGTTTATGAGAAAATTAGGTACCTAACTATATTTTCTGCGTCAGAATATTGAATAGTTCCCTATTAAGAACAAATCCTAAACATATAATTGTAGTTGCATAATCTATTTTAAATTATGCCTTATATATTCTCACTGTTTGAAAACCATATTAATTAAGGACGATTTATTTTATTTTGTTCGAAAAGTATATTAGAATATGGATTTCCGCAACTATTTTAAAACAAAAACTATAAAAAAAAAATTGTAGGTAGTCTTTAAAATGTCGTTAACGATACTTAATCATTAAATTATAATTTAACCCATTCTATACCTTCTACTCGACGAAAGTGTGTTAAGTAAAATTGCGGTTTACATAAAAAACAAATTTAAAATCGTAAATCTAAACATCTCATTGACTATATTATGTATATAGTATATTATTATATACTCCTTTTTATGTTTCTATGTTTGGACTCTATAAATATGTAGACGACATTTTAGTTTATGAGTGGGTGGCGCTGAACCGTTGGGATATCAAGAAAATTCACATTAGTATCATCAATGTTTCATTAGTATACTTATTATTTTTATAAAAAATATGTATTCACACATAAATATTTTGTATTTTAATATTACGCCATATTACAAAGCGTGCATGCGATAAATTGCTTACATTAGGTGTTTCAAAATTGATTTTAGGTTTCTGTTCGATGATTAATGGTAAATAAAATAACCCCTCTTGGCCTCGTCGACAATTACTGTTTATATTTTATTCTAGCCAATTTATAATGACAGTACGCTGGTTGATAACAGTATAGTGTTACGTACGTTCAATGTTAAGTTCAATGTTAAGGTGAGTACGCGACTATCTTTAATATTTGTTATAAGTGTTATAACTTATAAGAATTATACACTATATCCAGTATACCTATAACTGCTACAGTATATACAACCGAAATTGTAGGTACTTAACTACTACATAATGCCGAAATGGCGAAATAACAATAAAATGTCGAAAAATCGATGTAAGTCAATTAGTGTAGTTTTCGAACCCTGTACCTACTAAATTTAAAATTAAATTTAAGACATATCGTATTTATTGTACCATATCAATATTGTCTAATACTTTGGAAGAAGTAAATAAGTAATACCTATTACCTAGTAGGTGTTCTTTCTATAGTTATGACTTATGACTTATGGATAGGTTATTGATATAATAGCTATTATACACTAGAACCACTATAAAAACTGCAAATCTTAAAAGGAGTTCTTTGAAAAAAAATGAATATTGCCCGCAGATTGTCAGATGAATATTAGTATACTTAGGATTTTAGTTATTAGGGTTGAAGAAATGAAAAAGGCCAGTCAAAGTGCTTTTAAATTCCACGGACCGAAATGCTTCCCCGGTCCGCCTCTAGACATAACTCATATAATATTATACATTATTAAGGTAATAGTGGCATAGATATGGTACCGTCGATGAGCCCGTTCTGGTACAAAAATTCGCTGTACACCATCTGGTTTATGGGGTCGATGAGCCCGTTTCCGATGGCCAGCCCCTTGAGATTGATCTTGACCTGGGCTCCTGGGTTATTCTGATGGATGGCGTACGACACGGCAGGCACGTACTTGCCGGCATACGACTCGCCGGCCGCGTAGAACTCGTTTTGCCGGTACTCCGGGTACAGCGTGAAGAACTGCACCAAGGCGGCGTAAAGGTTCCGGGCGACGTCCGTCTGGTTGGAGCTGTAACCTGCATCGTCGGCTGTGAAGCTGTACCCCACGCCCACCGGATTATCCACGTACAGCACCGAGTGTGTGGACGTCCACGCGTGCCGGCGCGTCTGTAGGACGCCTGCCGCGTCCACCGTGAACGGGCCGTGCTCGTTGAACACCGAAAACAAGCTGGACGCGCCCGGGCCACCCTGCAGCCACAGCACGACGGGCGCGCCGCTGGACCCGTTCGTGGCGGGGAAGAACCAGAAGAACAAGTTGGATAGGAGCGCCTCGTCCACGGTCAGGTAACCGGCGCAACTGTCCACCGCCGCCGCCGTGCTGTTGTCCAGGCGCACTTTGCACGCAGCCCGCGCCTCGTCGATCCGGCCGTCGCGTATCATGGGCGACAGGTACAGTGCCCCGTCGTCTTTGACGTTGGTTCGCGCCGAACAGCTGCAGCAGTAAAGGGCGGCGAAAAACGCGACGACGAACTTCGAGGTGGAGGACCGCCACCGAATTCGGAGTTCGCGACGCATGACGACGGACTATTATATTATTATATTATACACTGGCGAGTCCGGTATAAAACCTGCGGTAGTATACGTGACCGCGCGTAGTCGTCGTCGGTATCGGTCTGATGTACCTATAATATTATTATGTGATTATTATTAAGTATTATAACGATGATATTGTTACCGCGTGGAATGATCGTTATTCCGCTCGCTGGTCACTGCGCAGGTTACGTTGAGTTCGCGTGTCATGTCAATATTAATGATAATAATAACAGAATAACAATAAACGCATAACGATATCTCGAGAACAGGGTGTCCGACTGGCGACTGGTTTATACATTATGCGTTACGCATGTCTGCTGGTTAGGCGAGCGGGAGCGTTGTACCGACTACCGGTGTGTGATATATATTGTCATATTTTATTTTATTAAATGTGCGCTCGATGGGAATCGTTTGCGTAGCGTCGACGATTTCGTACGATAACATATTATATTATGAGAATGTCAGTGATGAAACCGTCCTCCCTCCACCCGTTCGAATCGAGCTTTTTGCCCGTGACGTATATTGCGCCGACGTTCTCGAATAATTTTATTTATATTGGGCCGCGTATTAATTTTTTATATGCCGTACATAATATTTTTGTGTGTAGTATAGTCGTGCGCGTACTTGTGATGCAGATACTATTAAATATGTGTATAGACTTATTACTTTTTTACTGTACTTTTAATATGTATAGGTATGTATACAAACGAACTTTGAGGATAGAGCTTCACACGTCCCCACAGCCGTGAATATTACCTCGTCTTCCGTTTTATAACGTATATGAGAACCCTAGATACGAACATTTATACAGTAAAAATATTAAATATAATTATGTAATTGAATTGTCTGTTTGATAACCCTTATGTTATATTAATATTTATTATTAAAACAAACACAATTATAATATTTAACTGCATTTACAGTGAACATTAAAATGCTAATATAAATAAAATATTGTAACTTATTTTAATACACGCAGAGAGAGAGAGGGAAAAACATTATATTGAACATTTTTAAATAATTACGCATTAAATGCAGCCTTAATATCACTTATATAGCAAAAAAACTAATCTAGTTTTACTGAATTAATATTGGACATTAATGAAAGTAATGAAAACAATGTAAGTACTTACTGGGGAGGAAAAATAATAGTTAGTACTTAGTATCTACGTATATTTTGTAATGCATGATAAACATGTTGTAATGCACTTTTATAGTTTTATATATACAATTTAAAAATAATTACTAGTATATCTACGATAATTATTATATCGTATAATATTTGAGTTAGCATGAAATAATTATAAATTATATTAAAAACTGTATGGTCCATTTTGTTTTACAATCCTAGGAATTTGATATAACATATATTAACAGAAAAATTGTACATTTATCATGTTATTTAACATTATAATTATGTTGATTACAATACTTTTATGTAAAAATATTTACGTAGGTACCTACTTATATCCTTTTTTCAACATAACAGCTGTTGTACGCATGTACAGCCTGCCCTATACGCAGAAAGAAGATTGTAATAAAATCACATCAGTCTTTCAACATAAAATAAGTCTGACTTAAATTCATTTTAACTATTAAAATTATAAAAAAATATAATAATTTGTGTTCATAAAAATAAAAATAAAAATAAAACATATAGGTATACAATTTATATATTTGAATAAAAAATTAATTGGCATATACTTATAAAGAATCAACAATTGCATATATACATTGTAATATACAAATTAGGTACATTTGTACCACGTAACATTTCATAAAATATTTCAAAAAAATAAATTTCATGAAATTTCAGAAACCTAATTTTCACTAAGTAAAATTGATCCAGTCGTAAGTTATGAACTTTTTTTAAATATTTTATAAGAATTTTTAACTGAAATTTTAAAAAATCAAAGTAAATAAACCACTTGACTTAGATAAATATTTGTACAGTAAAAAGTTTTCTAAATACCAGATTTACAAATTGGCTATTTTGAAATTTAAATAACGTTTTTATTTTTTATTTTAAGTATTCAAAAATCAAAATAAATATTTTTTAATATAAGTGTACTAAGTACTTAGTGAGTGTCATTGATGGATGGTTTCATGTAAATATACCTATATGTTAGTCTCCTCTTTTTTAGATGTATTAATGTATAATATATATATTATGTAATTTCACTCTCTACCACATTTACTCATTGTGTCTCTTAGGTATAGATTGTATAATTTAAATAAAGACAAAAAATATATCTATACGTGTACTACATGAGTTAGTAAATTATATAGAAAAATAAAGAAACTCAATCGTGATTGGTACAAATGTACTCGAAAACACATTATTCTGTTTGTTAAAATATTAAGTATGTTTCTAATATAATTTTGGAGGAATGTCAACTTCATATCTGAGTTCACCGAAATTGTGTGAGATTTAAAATAAATGAGAATTTTGTGCATTAACTGTGAAATTTTAAAATGCTGCTGTCCAACTGGACTATTATTTGCT
>WHPZ01580532.1:1411-12751 GCA_016617965.1 Macrosiphum rosae
TTAAACCAGAAATGTACAAATTATTTTTATTAATTTGAAAAAGTAATTATTTTTATCAAAAATTAATATTTTTAAAAGTAAGTCACGTATAACTCGAAAAAATGTAGTATTTACCATGGGTTTTTTGCTTATTGTATTATTGTACTGAATAATACCTAGAATAAAAGTTTGGTTTTAGTATCTTCCATGATTGCTGTATATTATACGCTGTTGTTACAATCTTGATTTTCTTAAAATGGAGTAGAGGTCGTCAATTGGTCGTTAATCGTTTAATTTTATTTTCTTCTGTACATTTTTGTTCAGTAGTGTTGTAATTTTACAGAATAATACAATAAGGAAAAAACCCATAATAAATACTAAATTTTTTACAGTAACACGTTACTTTCGTTATGTTACTATACAAGACCCAACACTGCTAATAATATAATCACATAGGTAATTATTTATTCTGTGGTATAATATTAAAAATTTAAATATTTTTAAATTCGGCGGCCAGTGATAATGTAATTTGTTGTTAATTCCAAACTTAACTGATGTGATATTTTTCATGCATGATAGTGATATAAACCGCTTTTATTTACTGTCTGGTTATTACAAGCACGGTTAACAATATGGATTATCTATGGTTAACAATGATACTAATAATATGTGATAACGAAGGTCAGCAGCTGTATGATCGCCACTCGTAAAATAACTTGCTGCTGCAGCCAGTACAATTCTTGTCTATGGCTGCAGCTAGTGATAAAGCAGTCGTGGATCCCATAGTTATATTTTAAAATAATTTAATATTACAGCTGAATATCTGATAGTGAATTATTGTGGAATATTGAAGTATTTCATACATAAAACTGAAATCATCGTTCTGTACAAAACAATTGCTAAAATCAAAATTTTGTGTATACTGGTTTATAAAATCGTTTCGCTCACAAGATAATGGTAGAATATTAATGCTTGCTTTCGGGGGCGGACTGGCCCGGTCCTCTGGTCAGGCGGCCGTAGTATATAATTTTGCCCTGCATTATTTATGAAAATAAAATATAAAATCAGACAAAAATGTATCTTAAATAATAATAATATGGCCAATTCTAAAAACTGGATAATACACAATGTTTCTGCCAAAAATTAATTTACATTAATTTATTTTTTTTATCGGCTTATTCTATTTTCGTATCGTTCCGATTAAATCACTATTAGGGCTTACGGGTTACGGCTATACTCGTGTCGAGCAGCACTCTACATGATATATATTTGATGACGGAAGAACATAATATTGTATCGTGAGATCAAACCCATTACCCATTGTTTATTTTAATTTTAAATACAAATATGAAATGTTATTTAATTCAAACTGAAAATGAGGAAACAGTTTTGAACGGCGTTTATTTACCATCCAATAGTCAGAAACTCAGAACAACAACATCGTTTATAATAACTACCAGGCAAGAAATATTTCATTTTAATAACTTGTAGACTGTATTATAGTAGTTAGTAGTTGATTTAAATTAATTGTCGTTATAGTTTGGCAATGTCAGTGGTTATTTTAACAGGTTTATACGAAACAATTATTGTCACGTAGTGAAACCTATTATTTTTAATAACTGGATAACTGGACGACATCATTTTTTCTTCATATTAGTATGTAGGTATATCGTATATACTCTAAGTCTAAACATTAATCATAATATTCATAACTAATTAGCAAAAGCTTAATAACAGTCTGAGTGTCTGACTACGAGACAACTAAAATTATATTGTTAGGTATACTATAGAGACTGAAAAATATAAAATATATGTTATTTTATTTCTTTGCTTAATTTCTTTAGACTTTAGTCACGATTATTGGATTTGGTGAAATAATATCAAACAATTTAAAAACTGAATTTATCTTAATATAGAATTTAAAATTTGTAAATTATAATGTTATTTTACCTATATATTAAAATGCTGGCTACTCACAAGTGGGTACCGTTCTACTGTATATAAAATTTAGATTAGTAACATATCTTCAATTTAAAACGGACAAGCGTAGGTAATAACTAATAAATAATCAACAATTACTGTGGTAACTGATAAGCAAACATAATTGAATAGTAATTCGATAAAAAAAATTGACTTTATCGTGTTTATTAATTTACCGTAAAACATGGCCCGAAGTTTTAAAACCGCTGACTGGCCTGTCACCTACCCAAGCAAACGTCTACAGTTTGTAGCAATCATAAAACCGATTTGGAACAAATGCACTTTACCACATCCCTCACGAATTTCAATTTTTTTTTTAAAAATACGTGTTTTCGACGCTGATTTCGAAACTGTTTGAATTTTTTTGCGGAAACCATTATTCTGGAAGTTATAGCCATCCAAAGTTTGCGATTTCGCGTTTATACACATGCGCGCAACGCTACTTCACTCCCCACGCTGCGGTATAACAAAGTTTGATTACGCGTGTATCAGCACTCGTCGCTGAGCTCCTCAGCGCCGTCCACTGATCGAAAAATATCCCCCCTTGCTATGCAACACCACCTTAAGTAGGTTACAGGGTAAGTTATTTCGTAGTATATGGGCAGTGATTATACAATTACTCATTCAAAAAAAAAAAAAATAGGCAACTTATTATACATATAAAGCTCCGGTCGCCTAATACGAGTTCCTCCGCGGAGCATTGAAGTAGTGTTGCGCGCATACGTAAAATCGCAAACTTTGGATGGCTATAACTTCCAAAATAATGGTTTCCGCAAAAAAGTAATTCAAACAGTTTCAAAAACACGTCTTTTAAAAAAAAAATTTGAAATTCGTGAGGGGCGTGGTAAGGTGCATTTTAGCGACCGATTTATATTTACGGTATTCAATTGTGGAGTTGTGCCATCAAGTCTAACATTGATGTATACTGTCAAAACATCGGCTTTCGGCCTTATCTTAAGATTTTAAATTAAGGCAGGAGTCACTGTCTTCATTGAAAAGTGTATATAATTTGTATCTCGTATGTAAAATATATATAATTGTTAAACATATTTATAAAGACCTCGGGGTCGTTCTATTATACCCCCTCCCCCTAAGACATTAATAATAAATTGATTTATACTTTGAAGTTTGAACACACACAATATAAATAAACAATTATTTTGCGATACACATCATGGTAATACGTGACACACTGACACACCAGTTAAGAACCACTGATATAAACATCATTTCTAATAGCTTCAACCGATTTGATTATCTCTTGAAATTGCATGGTAAAATTGTTGAATTGCCAAATTGAAACTCATGAAAAAAATATATACATTTTGATTAAAAATTTGTTTTTAAAGCAACTCATAGTACAAGATGGTCAGATCGAACAACAAAGTAAATCCAGTACGAGAATTGAGATGATCGACAAAGATGAAGACGATGCCATAAGCTCCCCAACCTGGGCTTCCTGGAGGACACATACATACTATGATAAGGAAAGTCCACCAGCATACAATAGATGCTATTGTTATTATATGTTTTGTAAATAATTTACTAACAATGAAAGATGGGGGCCGGAGGTACAGGAACAGCAGTTATTCTTCCTGTCTTCAATACCATGGAATAAAAGATCTCCAAGAGAGGCGGTGAGCTCAGGAATGGTCAAGCTGGGCCTCAATGAACAGCTGAAGACTGTCAGCTCATGGAAGGACATCTATACCAACCCGGTGCTGGAACCTAGGCGGTCATTGTTGTGTGATATCTGTTTGGTGGTTGCTACAGCCACTTTCAAGGCCAGACTGAATCACCACTTGTCCTCGCAGCTATGGTGAGTGTACTGTTCGCTCACAATGAGGACGATCACTTCAATCTCAATGGCTGTCTGAGTCATGTGATGCTCAGAAGCCCATTCAGGTTGACTTTGAGATATTAACCATCGGTGGGAGTGATCTTCGGTCTGGTGGCCAATTATCTGGGGGCACAGATTCCCAAGCTGAGCTTGTGGACACCTTAGGAATATCTGTCATCTCGTTCAATGATATTCTATAAATTACGTTTTGCGTAATGTTTTGTTTAATGATATATAATACATTTTGTTAATCGTTATGTTTTGTTTTGTGGTATTTAATTATTTTTTATTATGGCTTTCCGTTATAATAACGTTTACAAATTTCAATCTTTTTTTGTTAAATATAACTTTATAATCATAACGTTATTATAACATTTGCAAGCCTTGCTTTCATATGCATTCTTATGAGGTAATGTTATTGTTTTATTGTTATATTGTTATATTTATTTTTTAATTAATATAAGATTTACCTACTTATATTGCTTAAGAAACCATGAAAAACCTGAACAATGAATTCAACAATTTGGAATTAAATGTTAATGTAAGAAAAAATTATAATTTATTATTCACATCAATAAGTAGTACACTAGAAAACAAACATTAAAAATAATAAAAGTATCTATAATATAAAATATAACATAAAGATAATACACTAATACACCAATATCAAATAGAATTATATTATTATATTATTTATACAATATATACTACTTATAGTGCCAATTATAATATTATGTACTAATTTATAAAATAAAGTAATATGCAAATTTCTTATATTATTATATTTGTATTATTTATTATTGTTATATTATTTTAATTTTTCTATGTTCTTTTTCGCAATATTTTTATAATTTCATGTTAATTAGATTTAACTAAGAAAATTCCAATATTTTCCTAAGAACACGGTTATCTACTCGATAACCGTAGATTACCTTGCCTTAGAAGGATCTAAATGACCTGAATTAAGGTTATAATCTCAGTTGAAATCAATTGAGACTTGAGTTGCTGTAAGCTGTTTGGTTAAAAATTTACTTATTATTTACCTACATTTGTTTTTCGAGTAAAATATAAATTGAATAGGTAACAGTAACCCAACCAGTCAATTATACATAATATTATAATGTATACAATATTACAATATAGTATATATTATAGTGATGTTATTAATATAATGATGTCACTCGTATTGTATGGTACCAATAGACGGGGGACATAGCATCGTAACCGTGGTCGGGACGGCCACGGTAGATTCAGTAGTGCCACCATCGCCATAATTATAATATTTCGTCCGCAGAGACGATTTCGGAGACACGGCCGTAGTTTTGTTGCTCAAAGGCCTCGTGGTCGGCGGCCACCGTCGGCCACCGGCCTTTGTCACTTGGTTGGGCGGCGTCGACGTTTTACGCTTGCCGTGCGTTGATCGCTCGTCGGCTCGTCCGGAATGACGTCGGTCAGTGTCAGCAGCGGCGCCGGCCAAATCACTCCTCGGTGTGGCGGCCAACAGCAGCCGAGCCACCGCTTTGCGGAAGTCACCTACGCGGCGCTCAGTGTCTTGAATACTCCGAACGGCGTTCACGCGGTGCTCACGTACGGCGCGCAAGCACAACGTGACCACATCGTGAGTAGCCGTGCCCTGACGGTTTGCGTGGGCCTGATCGGTCCGGTCCGGTGTCCTCCGTGGGCCCGAGGCCCCCGCCTTGTCCAATCTCGCGAACAGCGCAAAACAGGCTCGCTCGAGCCGTCCCGCGATTTCAGTGACCGCCGACGAGCCGTACCGAAGTGGTGCTTTTTTACCGACACACGTCGCGCACGTCGCGCACAACAGTCTCCGCAACGCAATCTGCTCTCGCTCCACTTCGCCGATGGCTGATTCCATCAATCGCCGTATCCTGCTCAAATACTGTTGGCCCGCCGCTACCGTGCGCTGAGCCTCTAACAACACGTCGGTTTGCGGACGTTTTCCGCAGCTGGTCTCCGGTGGGTGTTGCTCGGTCCGTCCGGTCGTCGTCCGCCTGCGCACACGTTCCGCGATCCTCGCACACTGCTCCTGCATGACCCTCAGCTTGTCCAATACCTGTACCGGTTCGGCATCGTCTAGCACGTCCGACGACGTCCGGCCGTCACGAGACGGGGACGGGCTACCCGATGACGTTTCCTTAAGGTATCCGGACATCAGCCTGTGCAGCGACCGAGACGTCCTGAGCGATTCCCTCCGGTACTGCGTGCCCACATGGTCAGCCAGAGCGAAGAAACGGCGTCCTTGTTTGGCGGGCCCAAGCCGGCGCCTAGCCATCCCGACCTGCGGTAATGGTGGAGACGACGAAGACGGCCGCTGATCCGTGTTCAACACTTCCATCGCAAACCCACGGTACCGTCCGTGAAGCTGCTGCCACCTGGCGTCAAGCCGATACGCGCGAACTGTGCTGGCCGTCCGCCTCGCTCTCAGCTCGTTCTCCGCTCGATCGTGCACCATTTCACGGCGGTATTCGGCCGCCGACCGGGCATGCAGCACGGCCACCAGCCGATTGTGCGCCTCGGACTGCCGCTTAGCCAGTTCCGCCGACCGGCGCCCGTATTCTGCGACCGCCGTATCCAGCTTCACTCGATCATCGGCTATGCGCCGACACAGTGCCTCCGTCGTCCGTCTGCACGCTTGTAACTCGGCCCGGACCACCTGCAGATCTCTCCGCCGTCGTTGCGCCACCCCGTCCACCGGATCTTTGCGCACGCCTGCACCTCTTGCCACCGATAACATTACGAGGTGGAGGAATATAAGATTTTATTGTGCACACTGTAGACTATAACAAACCAAATAAAAATAATATAGGAAAAACATAATATTATTATGTCACAGACTTCTATAATACTACACTATAAATGAATAACTCGTGTCATCAAACGAATCTTGATTCGTAGTTTTCTCGCAGGGTAGCGAACTGGCACCGAAGATATGTAAATATTAAAATAATATATGCACATGTTTGGTATGTAACGTCACGGAATTTTGACCCTCTTTTAATTAAAATAATCCCAAAACACACTTCCCAAAATTATAAAATATTATTTCGTTATTACACAATTACGTAATACACACACTCAATTTATATAATAGTCAACAATGTTATGCAATCCGATTCCCCCGACCCCCTCCTGTAGCAGTGCCAGTCGCTTCACACAGTGGTTGCTGTCCACCGTCGCCGTTGTCTCGCCGGGCCTCTCTGACAGAGCAACCTGTTTCCTAATCTAATATTTTGTATAAAAGTTCATCAAACAACGACATTCTTCTCCAATCCCGGATTAAGACATTTTGAGACCCAGGGGCCAACGCTTTAAATTAGGCCCCTGTAAGAAAAAAAAAAATATGTATATTATGAAACAAAGATTAACGTGGGCTCATCACATCAGAACTAAAAGATTAGTATTGAACTATCGTCTTCGCTTGCTTCAACTATTGTTATGCAATAATAAATATACCTCCATTAGAACTAAACTGCTTATATACAAAACACTATTGAAACCACTATGGACCTAAGGTTTTCAGCTTTGGGGCAAAAGACAAATATCTTGAAAATCCAACCCTTTCAAAATATTGAGCTTAGAAAACTAATGAATGCTCCACCTTACTTGTCAAATCATACACTACACACCGACTTAAAATTTAAAACAATAAATGATGAAGCAAAAATATTTTATAAAAGATTCCATTACCGTTTAAATAATCATCCAAATCAACTAATAAAAAACTTGGCCACTCCCACAATACCTGGAAATCTTCCGAGAAGTTTGAAGAGTAAGTCGTGTCGTAATCTCTTAAATTAAATTAATTATCAAGCAAACAGAAAGTGTTATCAGTGGGTGGCTTATTTCACAAAACCTCATAATCTGTTAACTTTTATCACATAATCTTATTGTGTCTAGTATAATAATCGATACCGATCCAACGCCGTGATCGCGGCGCAGAGCTAAGTAAAAAATGCCAAAATTATTATTTTTGACAACAAAATCAATTATGAAACCACATGTAAAATATATACTCATGATTACCTAGCTTAAACAAATATCTCATTATTATTTCTTAAATTTAGTTAAAGCGCTACGCCGTTACCTACTATTATTTAACTTAAATTATTATTTTATACAAAGCCCACAAGTTCCACCAACTTGTCCTTAGGGACATCACGGTTTGGTCAAGTTCGGATTGTGGGTCACTGGGTGAGGTTCCCCTCAGCTAGTGGGTGGTAAGTAAGCCCCTAAAAATTCCGAACTCTCACAGGTATATTACACAAAATATATAGCTAGTAATTTTAATATCCACAGAAATTGTTCATTTATCCATAACATTATATGGACGAGACTCGATTAATATACATTAATTGTATCCAGGGTTCCCTTTCCAGTATAGTATTATTATCTGTGAATATATTTTTATTTCTATTTTTTATAATATTATACGGATTGCCCCAAATCAAATATGAAAACACTAAAATATCAAATATTTTTTCTAAAAAAGCGAGTAAGTGGATGTCGCTCTATTGTACAGTAGGTTACAAGTGGGTCACTGTGTAATGGATTGTATTAAATTTGAATTCAATGATTTAGTATTACTGTATATGAAAAACGATTCTGAACGGAGACGGTTTGTAGACCTGGATATTTTATATTGTTATTATTTATTATAGCCTGTAAGTTGAATTAATATTATAAATTACAACCAAATAACTAAGATCATTACTATTGGGTTATTTAATAATATATTGTAATTTCACAATTTTTATTCGTTTCTATGGTGATATACAAAACGTTAGAAAATAAAATCTTGTTTTCAGCGGTTTTTCGTAATTTGTTGGTGGTTTTTCCTGCGGCATTAAACAACTATTGAGAAAATCGAAAAATGACCTTTTTAAAGTACCATCTTGATCTACTTTTCTAAAATATAAGATACTATAAATTAAAGCCTTCTGGTAGAAATATTGAATACAGAATAAAATAATTTTAAAAATGTTAAAAAAATAAACACCATGTAAAACCATTAGCTTCCTCTCTTCGTTCAGAATCTAAAAATTAAAATAGAAAATAGTAAAAATTACACTTAAAAATAACAATATTAATAGTAGAATTACAATATAACACAATAAAAATAAAATAATAATAATTCCAGCTTCCCCATCCTGTACAGAGAGTTATATTTTAAATATAGTGTTTCGGGCAAATTGGAACAGATAAGGAATGGAAATGACGAAGATTCCGAGGAGGGTCAAGAAAATTGATATTACCTAATAACACTGGACTATCTACTAATATATTGGATTTGATATTTTTAGATAGAAACAATAGATTATTATCAACTATTCTATCAGCTAATCAATTTAAGTCAAGAATCCGAAGAGGAATATAATCGTGTAGTGGACATTTAATTTGTAAAACAAAAGCTCAGAACTTCAAAAATGTTATCTAGATACCACTCTTAAGCTGACACTTAACAGGATTACCTTTAGGATCCCAGACTTCGATACCATACTCCAGGACTAAACGAACAATTGATCAGTAGAGGGATTTAATAGAAGCAAATAACTTAAAAAGGTGAATATTACTTATTAGGTATAATGTGTAAATAATACAAACGGTGGTCAAAGTTGATCGGAATAAAGTAATTATTATAGATCACGATTGAATTAGAAAAATAATTCTGAATTAGATACCTATACTTGAGCTATACCGATCGGATGTATGTAGGGTATATATTATAATATATAGGTACTAATACTTATAACACACTCATACCAACGATCGTACCTATATCAATTAAAAGTGATTATAACTAACACAACGATGTAGGATAGAGTCACTGGAGTGCCACGTAACTAGAAATTGACAGAAATTATCCCTCCATAAATAAGTAAATATGTATAATATTTAGCTCTGAGTCTCCCGACAGGACATTTATTAGGTATTCTTCAAAAATGATCGAAGGTCGTCGTAGATTATACTCCTTAGTCCTTTGCATTTTTATAAAGTGTTATAATCTTGATAAAATTTCCCAATTCAGTTATAAAAGACATAAACACTATTATACAAAACTTATTGAACCATTATCGGCTATGCTAAAAAGTTTACAGAAAAAAATTACTAAGTGTCTAAAATAATTTTTTTTAAATAATCGTTAAAAAGAATGAATTTAAAATTCAATAGAAACAAAAAATAAATATTCCGAATAAATACCAACAGAATCCACAAAAATGCGAGTTTTTTTTAGATTTGTATCACATTTGTTTGTCGTAGTTTCCAGTTTTAACCTTCAAGTTTTCATATTTTTAAGTTAAAAAAACATAATTTATTTTATGAAAAACTGGTAGATCCATCGTAAATAATTGTTTTGGATGTTACTTACCGAGTTTTAAAAAAACTCGAGTAAATCAAAAAATCACATTTAATTTGCTATCTCCTCGATAGTAAGTAATATGAGATGATGGAAATAAAATCATCAAAAACGTTGACGAATACAAATATGGTACCTATGTTAAAACTTAAAACTAATAGATCCCTTGCTCGTAATTTTAAGTCCCAACTACGAGACGTCAATACTATTTAATACGTAATATTATTATATGAGTATGTCATATTATTATAAATTACATTACTATCGATTTAATTATTATCGTTATGTATAAACGTTTCCAAGCCCGGGCCCCTAATTTTTTTTTAACAAAAATATATTATGCCTCGATAAATAACTTGACACTATAAAATATTATGAACCCAAAAATATACAAACGAGTTAAATAGCTAAATTATTAGTAACAGATAGGCAACAGACCAACAAAAATGCATGGTTTTTTCTAAGCACATGATAGTAAAATAACATAGGAATATCCGCAGTTTGAAAAAATATAGGTTCTTTTAGTTTTTCCACTGGCTTAAACACCCCCGTGTTAATGTCATTGTAATTTCAAATATTTATAATTTTAATAATATAATTTTACTTTTATGAATTTTCGTTTTCTTATCTTGCATTCTGATTAGATATATATTATTATTAATCTTAAATCTTAAACGAAATGTAAATTTATAATTGTAGTAATTGTTTTGAGAGTTTTGTTAGGAGTTATGGACATACTCAGTACAGTAATACAAATTACAATCCAAACGGCTACATTTGAGAAGACCGAAATTATTAATCATAGTGTCATTGAGTAATTTAAAAATATGAGAACAAATAAGGCATTGTCAGAATATTATGGTTAAAAATCGTACAATTTTGTGAAAAAATTAAATTTTTTTGGAAGTTTCCGATCCGGGTTAGTTTGCTTCTATGTTCATACTACGACTATGATATTTAAGGGGCCTCGCTACTGCCGTAAATTTTAGCTGAAAAGACCTAAAGTATTGACAAAATTAAAGTTAGTTAATGTAATCTGATTTTGATACTGAGAAAAATATTTGAGCTCACTAGTTAATTGTCTATAGATCTAAACGAAGCACTTTGTAAAAACTAAATTTTATATTAAAAACGTAAAATGTTTCGTACGATCTACAGACATTTT